>KN482684.1:11505-24545 GCA_000787095.1 Periophthalmodon schlosseri | reverse complement strand
GGTGTGTGGGGGGGGGGGGGGGTTATGGGGGTATGAATGATTAGGACCGTTGCCATAGTGATTAACAATTTAAAACAAAGTAGTGCATCTTTTGCAGTGGTGGAACATAACAAAGTAAAAATAGTAAAGAACTATACTGTTATTTTAGGTATCTGTACTTTACCTAAGTAAATTTTAAAGTGGATACTTTTTACTTTTACTTCACTACATTTAAGAGCAGGTATCTGTACTTTCTACTCCACTACATGTTTGAACTGGACTGTGGAGTAAAAGTAGTTTTTTTTTAATTATTGTTTGAGACCTGATGTAAAGGCTGAGGGACAAAGGCTAAACACATTCATAGTTTGAGCAAACAAAAATATACAAATAAAAACAGCTAAAAAATCTTAAACAATAAAATTCAGCACAAATTTTTATCAAAAATCAATACATTTGAAGCTTTATAAGACCTCACAATCTGCACAAAATACTTTTATGTTTTACTCTTCAAGTACATTTTTAAACTTTAATACTTATTTTTTTTCATGTGATGCTTTTACTTTTACTTGAGTGTTTTTTGCTCTGGCATCTGTACTTTTACTTAAGTAACAAAATCGAGTACGTCTTCCACCACTGATCTTCCTCAAAATGTTGCATATATTAGGAAGCTGAACCTCATAATTTCATTGACCTGTCTGTGACCCCATGAGAGCTAATGTTCAAATCAAATATATCTTAACTGAAAACAGTTCTAATGCTGATTGATTGTTGATTACAACAACATGATGGCCCACGCTCTAATTTTGTGTTTTGGTTCTCAAGACGATTATCCAATCAGGAGATAATGAATCTCGAACATGAAGCTCTCATTTGAGTTGCCAGTTCCAATGCTGAAATCCAGTTGGTTTAAATGGACGCTCTTTGATCTGAATCCTCACTGCTACTTGTATGTGTCCTCAATCTGCAAGTTTAGGCACTGGCAACCCAGGTTCAGTGGTGATTGTGGTGTATCTTTCTTTAAAACAGCAAGAGCACAGGCTACACATACAGCTCCTTTAAAGGTCCTATGTTATACAAAATTGACTCTCGTGAGCTTTAAGTCATGTTATAATGTTGTTCATCATCAAAAACATACCTGGAGTTGTGTTTTGTTTCACTCACACATGTTTGAGTAACACTTTATTATTAGTCTGACTACATCTCCAAAGCTCAAAATGCTCTGTTCCACCTTGTGATGTCATGAAGCGGTAGTTTTCAACTTAACAGCTCCTTTTACCTTTAGTTCAGTAGAGATTGGCAATTCCAGGGCTGAAATCATCTAAATGATTCTAGTGAAGGTGTGTGGAGTTTAAAAACACAGTGGAGCGCTTCATGTATTAACAGATGACATCACAAGGTGGAACAGAGTGTTTTCTGTTTGAGAGAAGAACTCAACCTAAATATGCAGGTTTGTGTGTTAAACATGTGTGAATGAAACAAAACACAACTCCAGGTCTGTTTGTGATGAGGAAACAACATTAGAACATAGATCAGAGAATAGCGTCATATGGGCCCTTTAACCATTGTAACCATGTGAATAATGTGTTGTAATGTAATCTTGTTGTTTATAGCCGTGCTGAATAATTCAGATTTAAATCATGACAAAAACCCTTAACAGGAACAGGCTGATAAAACATGTGTTTGTGATCATTACTGCCCAAATATTTCATCATCAAATCTGTCACATGTCAGAAACAGAGGACGGACGTCCCAAAGCCCTGTCTGCGTCTCACATAACTACAATAATCACATACTCAAGATTTACATGTGATTTTGGTTTGTGTTTACAGCAGGAGAGCACGAGATCAGCAGAAACACCTGCTGACATGTGTCTGTTAGGTCAAAATAAGTCCACCGTGTACTGTCTGCATCTAAGTAACTGTTGTATTGTCTGATAAATGATTTCTTTACTTCCTGTACAACACTTTGGTCAGCTGGGATTGTTTTAAATGTGCTTTTTAAATCAAATAAAAGGTCCTGTACCCAATTATTTTGCATGTATTTGATCAAAACATGTCTTGCCCCAGTACAGATATATTGTGTGAGCAGCTCCTGAGGTCAAAATAAGTTCACTGTGTACTGTCTGGTAATCAGGAAGTGCACGTTAGCACGCTAGTTGTTGTGAACTTTACCGTGGAGCCAAACCTGATGTAACTGTTTACACGAGAATCTAATAACTCCAGAGATCAGATCATGATCAGATTTGTGGTGTGCACGTGAACAGTGACACAACCGAACGGGCCCCGGGAAACACAAACTCCTGTTGGGCTGGGAGCACCACTCCACACGTTCACACGGAATCTGATTATCATCTGACGTCTGGACCAAAGTGCAAAGTGTGATTTGAGTAAACTGAGGGACCAGGATCAGAAATAAATCAGGCTGCTCATAAGACACTTTGTTGTGTACGTGTCACTTTAATCTAAAAAAATCCGTTAGTGATTAATCATGATTTTTGATTTCACATTTCTATTGAGCCGTGTCCTTGAACTGCAACACTGTGTGTGTAACCACAGACACTGATTATGGAGCTATAGGGAGGAGAGGGAGAGAGGGAGAGAGGAGGGGGGAGGGGAGGGAGGAAGAGAGAGAGAGAGACAACGAGGAGAGAGAGAGGGAGGGAGAGAGAAAGAGGGAAGAAAGGAGGGAGAGAGAGGAGAGAGAAAGAGGGAGGAAGGGAGGAAGTGAGAGAGAGGGGGAGAAAGAGGGAGGAAAGGAGAGAGGGGAGAGAGAGAGAGAGGGAGGAAGGGAGAAAGCGGGGGAGAGAGAGAGGGAGGAAAGGAGAGAGGAGAGAGAAAGAGAGGGAGTAAGGGAGGAAGAGAGAGAGGGATAAAGGAAGGAGACAGGGAGGAAGGGAGAAAGAGGGAGAAGAGAGAGGGAAGGAGAGGGGGAGAGGGAGGGGAGAGAGAGGACGGGGAGGGAGAGGGGAAAGAGGGGGGTGGGAGGGAGAGGAAGAGAGAGAGAAGGAGGATGAGAGGACAGAGAAAGAGTAGAGAGAAAGAGGGGAAGAGAGGACAGACAGGGAGAGAGAGGGCGGAGAAGGAGAGAAAGAGAAGAATAGAGAGCTAGAGCTAGAATAGAGAAGAAGAGGAAGGAAGAGACAGGTAGAGAAGAGGATGGTGGAGAGCCATAAAAAAGGAAACAGGAAAGGGAGCGGTGCCAGCTCTGCCCCCCTTCTCCTCTATCCTCCCCCCTCCTCCCTCCATCGTCCTGGGACAGAGCAGCTGGTCAGACCGGCCTCAAAGACTCCAGTGATGGTGATAACTGAGGGGACAGTGTGTGGAGGGGATAATGGAGTTCAAGGGATCAGGGTTGTAATGTGGCTAAAATTATACTTGAACAAGACAATGTTACTTCAAATAATATCATCAAACACAGACAGTCAGAAGCTACAAATGCAAGATTATTTTGAGGACACATATTATGCATGATTTGCACTGTTATTACACAAAATGGACTCTTGTGAGCTTTAAGCCATGTTAGAATGCTGTTACCTCATCAAAAACATACCCAGAGCTGTGTTTTGTTTCATTCACACATGTTTGAGTAATCTTGTATTATAAGTCAAAATGCTCTGTTCCACCTCGTGATGTCATGAAGTGGTAGTTTTCAAGCTACCAGCTACGTTTTACCTTTTGTTTAGTAGAGATTGGCAATTGGCAGGGCTGGAATTATCCAAATGATTCTAGTGAAAATGTATGGAGTTTAAAAACACAGTGGAGCACTTCCTGTATTACCGCATGACATCACAAGGTGGAACAGAGTGTTTTCTGTTTGAGAGAAGCCTAAATGTGCAGTGTTTATGTTAAATATGTCTGAATGAAACAAAACAAAACTCCAGGTATGTTTTTGATGAGGAAACAACATTAGAACATAGATCAGAGAATAAAGTAATATGGGCCCTTTAAACACGCTCTGGACCTTTACTTTGGCACTTCATGTTTTAGAACTTTAGTTTTAGTTTTAGAACTAAATCATGGCTATGTATAGCATCGTGTTCTATCAGATAGGCTCCCTACACTGGGATTTGGTTACCACACCATCTACTGGCAGCAGAGGGAATGAACCATGGAAAAATTGACATGTGCAATGCCACCGGCATGAAAATATAAACACGCAGATGTCACGGTTGCGATTTGACGGCAACAATCTGTGGAAAATTGCAAGATGATTTTGTAAACAGGATCAGTGAAAGAAGTAACAACTCCAGGTATGTTTTTGGTGATTAAACACTGTTATAACACTGGTAAATGTTAATATGTGTCCTTACAGTAACATAAACTTATTTTCTGAATCATTTTGTTGACATATTTATTCAGGCATCGTGTTTTATCAGTAAGTACAATAAAACTTCACTTAAAAGGCATTTTGTTTTTTAAAGTTTGGGGACTTGTAAAAGAAAAAAAAAAAATCCTACAGAGATAATATATAAGAACATAATATTAAGAATAAAAAATAATAAAACATTAATAATATGAAAAAGAGAAAAAAATGGATGAGAAAGAAAATAAATAAACTGAATAAATAATAAATAATCATTTTTAAATGAAAAATAAAAAACAGAACAATGATGGGAAAAGGTGATTGAGTCTGTTTAATGAAGTTTCATTACTGTAAGTTTATGAATTTTAGAAAAATGCCCCATGTGCTTTTAAAATCTGACTGTTTTCAATATGTTCTGTTAGTAGACAGGGATTGCTTGGACTTTATGAAGATACATTTTTTGGCAATGGTTAAAGAAATGAGGGTGGGGTTCTTGTATTTTTGAGGTGTGATCAGTTCAGTGGTGTCCCCCAAGAGGCAGAATAATGGAGACAGTGGGACTCAGGACAGCTAGTCTATGGTAGAACATGTATAACAGTCACAGACTGTATAAAGAAGTGGACTAAGTGAGTGTGACGTCACCCACAGCGTTCGGCTCCAGTCAAATGAAGCTCATCGAGGCTAGAGCAGTTATAGAGGAGAATTTGGAGCAGAGTTCCATATTTGGACTTGGAACTTTGACCGTAAGTATCATAGCAACCAAAGAGCCCATTCAAAGTGAGGCTGTTGAAGGTAACGTCCCTTCCCACCCGCACCGCTGGTTTAGCAGGGAGCAGATACTTAGCAATGCTGTCAATCAAACGCTAACAGGAGCGACCTCAGGGAAAGAAGGTGCCTGATTTGTCTGTTATTAATGACACAATAGTGAAATAAAAACACCTGGCAACAGCAGTTACAGAGAGAGGAGCGACAGTTTTTCAATAGAAATCGAATTGGAGCCAGAGTCGATGGAGCCGGAAACACGCCAATGCTCACTTCCTCTTTGGAACACGGCAGCTAGCAGGTTAGCTATGTCCATTTATATATACAGTCTATGATAACAATGTATATTTAGGCTGCGTTTACCACATCAAAACTGTGAATGAACAAAGACTAAAACAGAAATAAACCTGGACTAGACCAGGACTTAACAAGGAACTAGACTAGTTCCTACACAATCCATTGGTGGGTTTCAGATGACAGCAACATGCTATAGGCCAATCATATTTAATACAGATGGGGGCAGCTAAAATGAATATTGAATTTACCTTTTTGGATATTTCATGGCAAAGTACAATGTAATTAATAGGAACAATCAACTCTGGTCATCACATTCTAGAATTAGAAAAGCAGCAGTAAGCACATATATTTTGCTGTGCTCTTCCATATATTTCTTTCCTTGTTTTCTCTGTTTCCTCTGTTCGACCCCTGCCTCTCCTGCCCCTCCTGCCCCTCCTGTCTCCATGGAGTCGCCTTCAGTCCTGTTTTAATTGACTGACAGTGACATGCAGCTGGGATAGAGGCAGTGTGGTCCTGTGGGTCAAGTTCAGGGTCAGACCACCAGGGGGCAAAGGGGCGTCTCTCTCTGCATATTTTGTGTCCTGTTACAGAAATGAGACAGCATCTCAGTGTGAGGTACTGGACGGGGCAAGAAGAAATGAGAGGTGGAGACATAGTTTGAAACACTAGATTGTGTTGTATCTGACACTATTTCGCCCACTGCGACATGTCCTGTTGAGCTTAATAATCTTCTCTGTATATTAGGACGACATGAAGTCTCACCAAATCTTAAACACAACAAGAACCTTTGGTATATGGCATTGGGCTGATTGGTTAAAAAAAAACACTATTCCAGTGGTGGAAGGCTTTGAGCAAACAAAAATAAATACACAAAATTCATGAGAAAAATGGAGAAATTGATTCATATCACTGCTATTGACCAAAATATGTATCATTTTTACTCAATATCACTACATTTACACTTAAACAAATGGACAACACTGTATCAAAATCTGTGTAAAATACTTTACTCTAAAAGTGTTATAATTACCGCCTCAAAAACTCTAAACTGTAAATACTTTTACTTAAGTAGATTTTTTCATGTCATACTTTTACTTTTACTTGAGTAAAAAGAACTTAAACCAGTTCTCCCCTCCACATGGTCCGGCCTACGACCTCACCCAAAGGAATTAAAAATGGCCGACGTTGGGCACGCTCCCTCTTTTGTCTGGACCATGAGGAAAAGTTATGTGCATGTGTTTAACTGAATTGTATTAAGTGAAATGAGTATCTTTAATCAAATAAAGAATGTGTGATATTTAACTTAAAAAGTGGGCTATAACTAAACAAAGACTCAACAAAACACACACGGGATACTTAAAGTGAGTTTAATGGGACAAAGGAACCCACTTTGTCTCACACACACACACGCACGCACACACAAACACACACTGCATTTACATATGAGACAAAGTGGGTGGAGTGTATTGCCCAAGGACACAACAACAGCCCCCACTGTTTGCAATGGGATTTACCTGTCGACTCGATTGGCAGGTGGGTGAATGCTCCAACCTTATGACTCAGAGCACACAGAGTTAAAGACCTTGTCAAGTACATAATATTGGGCCAATATTGGTGGATTTTTCTTATTAAAATCCCAACCCAGTCTGTGCGCGGGACAACCTCACATTCTAGTTAATAAAATATCACAGAATCAATAGACCAAACAAAGTGTGTGGAGCTAAAGCCATAAATTAACATGGGACACGGGGGACAGATCTGCAGTATACTTAATGCAGTGGTACGTTGTTTGTGTTCTACTGCAGATATATGAAAGTGCCATTAAAGCGTTGGGAGACCTGCACTTTATGACAGCGGTCTCGAGGGCTGCTGCCGTAAACAAAGATATCATTTCTAATGCATTTAAAGCTGAATTAGTGCACTAAGTCCTCAGCTAAAAGTGCTTAGTGCTAGACTATAAAGGAAACTGCCCCTCAAACAAGAACAGAAGTTTTGGGTTATTAGTTCTTCAAAGTTCTTGAAGCAGATGGTTAAACTTTCTTTAACCAACAAAAAGTTGGTTAAAGAGGTACTGGACAGGCCAAGAAGAAATGAGAGGTGGAGACATAGTTTGAAACACTAGATTGTGTTGTATCTGACACTATTTCGCCCACTGCGACATGTCCTGTTGAGCTTAATAATCTTCTCTGTATATTAGGACGACATGAAGTCTCACCAAATCTTAAACACAACAAGAACCTTTGGTATATGGCATTGGGCTGATTGGTTAAAAAAAATACTATTCCAGTGGAGAAAGGTAACAAAGTACAAGTAAAGTACTGTACTTAAGTAGAATTTTTAGATATATTTACTTAAGTTTTTACTTTTACTCCACTACATTTTTGAACAGGACTGAAAAGTAAAAAGTACTTTCCATATGATTTGAGGGGTTGTTTTTACCATGTTCATGGTAACATCCTGATAAAGTTTTCTTAGTTCAAGCTTCAGCTTTGAGCAAACAAAAATAAATACACAAAATTCATGGGAAAAATGGAGAAATTGATTCATATCACTGCTATTGACCAAAATATGTATCATTTTTAATCAATATTACTACATTTACACTTTAACATATGGACACCACTGTATCAAAATCTGTGTAAAATACTTTACTCTAAAAGTGTTATAATGTTGTTACCGCCTCAAAAACTCTAAATACTTTTACTTAAGTAGATTTTTCATGCCATACTTTTACTTTTACTTGAGTAAAAAGAACTTAAACCAGTTCTCCCCTCCACATGGTCTGGCCCACGACCTCACCCAAAGGAATTCAAAATGGCCGACGTTGGGCACGCCCCCACTCTCACTAGTGTTAGCAACAGGTTTGATGGTCATGTTGTTGATGACATAGATAGAGGCTTTCTGTTTTAGAATTCAGCATTTCTTCCTGTATTTTTGTACTTTTTTTCCTCAATTTTTTTCCACACAAACTGAGACTTGAATTATGTTATGTACTATGTATATAATGTTATGTACTATCCCACCAAACCAAGTCATAATTAGAAAAACCTGGAACCCTTCCTTATGGACTTTAAATAGTTTTAACTCAAAATATGAACTGCAAACTGACTTATTCAGCTGACATTGGAGAGTTACTGTTCTGACCCAGATGAATAATGATCATTTTGTTTTGACCCACTTTTTGAGAGATTTGACTTTAAGAACTTTTAAAGGACATTTTAAAAGGGTTCAAAAATCATATGTTATTTCGAATAATGTTGAATAGCCATTTACTGAATAGTTATATAATGCAATTTGATTTAACCTTTAACCTGTATGAGACTAAAAGAGACTCAAAGGGCCTTTATTATGCAGTACTCAGACTTACCTTTGTCAACACCAGCCTTGGTCTTCATTGTATTCAGTGTAATGTACAAATCTATTAATGTTAGGACCATTGTAACAGGATAAAAATAGTAGCACTAATGTCAAAGTTTGCTAGCTGCAAAATGCAGAAAAATGTTTACAATGAGGCTAGAGATAGTGAACAGACTTTAAAACCACAATATGTAACTTTTAAGACAAAAAAATAGATGAAAGTGAATGCATGTTTTTTGTTTAATTTTGGTTGATTTTATTGCAATGAAAAACATAATGTGAGTGGGCTTGCATCTCCACAAACCTGACTCTTATTTGGCCAGAAGGGCCTCTTCTAGTGTCCTTTGGCTAATTTTCCACAGAATAGCATTAACTTATCGTCCTCCATGGAGAATGTTCCAAAGTATGGTTTTAAGTTTCTGTTTCCATGGAATCGGGCAGGTGACGTGCCACCTCCTGAGAGTTACATACTGTACCTGTGTTTCATACTGTGTTAAAAACACAAAGAAGCACCTCTGGACTAGCATGAGTGGATCCCCAACAACTTCTTTTAAGCTTTCTATGGGATCCAGACAAAACAGGCTGGATTAACACACATGGAACAAAAGTATTGCTGGGTTTCAGATGACATCACAACATTGTGTCTGCTCTATAGTTATAATCTATGACACCTGTGGATCATTATGTCATAATTTACACATTTAAAATTGCAATATTCATCAAAAACAAATTAATAAAAGACTTTCGTGTTAGAAAACTGAGGTGCCCAATGGGAGCTGACATTGCCGTAAACATCATCACAACAAAGAGTCGGCCCCTCCTGTGGATAGCACCAGCTCACGCCAGTGATCAGCTGATTTTTTTCATTTGTACCAAAATAACTACGCAATGCTGCCAAATCCTGCGCATATCATCGATTAAGAAAATAAAACTGAAGAACGAAGTACGTCACTGTGGGCATGAACTGGAGGCGGTGAAAACAGGGATTGATCGGCTAGATGGAGTCTTGAGAATAGGGGATTAAAGATTGCTCAAACATGTACAAATCACTCCAGAAACAACTCTGGGTGAGTAAATGTTGAGGGGAAACAACCATAACATGGTTTAAATCTCTGAAACGTTGCTTTTGCAGAAAAGACCTGCTTTAATAGAGATGGGGGGCAGCTAAAATTAATATTGTAAATAATTCAGATTTTTCTTGTAATACAGCAAGTTCTTGGGTCTAGTGACTAAAAGAAAAGATCAGATTCAACATTTGTGCATTTACCTTTTGCATATTTCATGGCAAAGTACAATGTCATCAACAGGAGAAACTGTCTCTTGACCCCATCTGGGAGTATGACATCATCACATTCTAGAATCTGAAAACCTTCATTAGGTGAATATGGACAAAATACACTTCTGGCATAATATAAGACCTTTAATAAACCTCTAAAAAAAGTGTTCATGCCACTGCCTCAGAAACAGGTCTGTAATAGCACCATTTTGTCTCCACATCTCCCCTGGGGCTTCACACACAGGGCACTTCAAATCCACAAACAGTGTCCCATGTGGACCGTGTACCCCCTGCGGCTCAGCCATCACCGGTCCATTGTGGAATTTCAACATGTTTTTCTTTCAAAGCATTTTGTGTGGAGCTGTGTGTCAGACGTTCAGAGGTCTACAATCTTCACTATTGCCTTGCATTCCACTATTTTGCCCAGTCAAATCAGAGCATTGATTTTTTTTGGAATGGTTTTAGTAATTCACATTGTTGATCTATCCAAGTTAGGACAATTTTAGAGCTGTGTTATCTGGACCAAGAGTTAATCCCAAAGACAGTGCTGTATTTAAATCAAAATGAAAAGAAGCATATATATTTTGTCCATTTTAATAGGTTCAAATGGAGGGCAGGAGTCTCTATAATTCTATGGGAGTTTTTGAAATAAATGTAGCAGTATAAAGTCAAGGCAGGGCAAGTTTATTTGTATAGCACAGTTGGTACACAAAGTAATTCAAAGTGTTTAGCAGAATAAGAAAGACCTTCAAGTCACAATACAACAAATCAAAACATAAATAATCACAAATAATCATCATAAAATGAACATTAAAAGAGAAGGTGTAGAATAAAGACCTTCAAGTCACAATACAACAAATCAAAACATAAATAATCACAAATAATCATCATAAAATGAACATTAAAAGAGAAGGGTGTAGAATAAAAACTTTTCAGTCACATGCACAGCTAAACAGAACCGTTTGGAGCCTGGATTTAAACATTGTCAAAGTAGAGGCCTGTCTCACATCTTCAGGAAGACTGTTCCAGGTTTTAGCTGCAGAAAACTGAAACCTTGATTCCCCATGTTTAGTCCTGACTCTGGGCACCAGCAGGAGGCCGGGACTAAACCAGGACTAAACAAGGACTACAGCAGGACTAAACCAGATCTACAGGACTACATCAGGAGGCCGGTCCCTTTAGTCCTCAGAGTGCGAGATGGCTCATACATACTATAAACATACATACTATACCATAAAAACACCTCACTTTTTCTCAAATGTATTAGAATAACCCATTAGTTTGACTCATGTTTTCAGAAAACCCAAATGCATCTAAATGTACTTTTATTTAAAATAGTGAAGATAATACTTCATACTTTAAGCTCAACTTTCTCCTATTTCCATCTTCCTGGCCAGGTAAGTTGTTGTTGTTTCCACAGCTGCCGCTCTGGGGGCTGGGGTCCTCGGTGTAGCCAGGTGTGAGGTTGTCGTGTTCCCTGATGGAGTCCTTCATGTACCTGGAGCTGGGCAGTTTGGGTCGTGAGGGAATTGCTCACTGAGTTCATATATAAATCAAGAAACTGTAACATTTTATTTAAAATTAGTGGAATGGACTGAACAAGATTATTAACTATGCCACAAAGAAAGTGAAATACGAACTGAACTCATGATTTTAATGCACTGGTTAAGTGAATAAATGTGAACTTATCTAAAACTGGAACTGCCTCGTTGTCATATCTTATTGTTTCATTCAGTTATTAAAATAGTGGAGTTGTTGGTTTATGTTAAGTGTATTTAATTTAGTTCTCATGGAAATGATCTGTAAAATAATACTAAAACATACAAGAAAACTGTCTATGTTGGTTTATTACGTTTGCACAAGTAAACAAACGGTCCCACGACTGACAGACTGCTGCTGCACTGGGTCCAGAGGAATGGGGTAACAAAGCTTCTATACTCTATGTGGCACGACCACAGACTGTATAAAGAAGTGGACTAAGTGAGTGTGACGTCACCCATAGCGTTCGGCTCCAGTCAAATGAAGCTCATCGAGGCTAGAGCAGTTATAGGGGCCAATTTGGAACCAGGCTCCATATTTGGAATCATAGCAACCAAGTATCATATCAACCAAAGAGCCAATCTGGAGTGAAGGTGTTGAAGATAACTCCCTTTCCCACTCGTACCACTGGTTGAGCAGGGGGGCAGGCACTTAGCAATGCTGTCAGTCAAATCTGTTGCTAACGCTGGCGGGAGCAACCTCTGGGAAAGAAGGTAGCTGATTTGTCTCTTATTAATATTCTTATCTTTATTTACGGACACAATAGTGAAATAAAAATGCAAGGATCACGTAGAGCGGGTCGATATGAACATTTTAAGACCAAAATGGCGAGATTTATGGAGAGAGGGACGACAGTTTTCTAATGTAAAGTGAATTGGAGCCAGAGTCAATGGAGTTCCTATATTTAACGCGGCGGCTAGCAGGTTAGCTATGTCCTTTTTTATATAGCAATGCCCCCCGCCCAACAAAGAGTCTGTATCAAAGAGTATACTTTGATACAGACTGGGAGGAGTAGTCCGAAATCATGATAAGCAAAGATAAAATACTAACATTTCTCCCACATTAGTATTCTGTTTAGTTGGTCAGTCCACTCAGTATGCCACATAAATATACAAACTTTTGATCTACAAATGTTGAATCTTATTTGTTAGAGACTGGCTCCACAAACTTGCCATGTTAATCTTATGGAGTGAAGTCCTTTCAACCGATCACATCTTTGGGATTGCATCACTTTCTGAAGGTCTTGTAAAAAAAATATTTACTTTTATTTATTTTGAGGAGACGTTGAACTTTGTGCCAGTTTTTGTTTCATGTGGATAGGCCCAGTAATTCCAGAGATATTAACCATAAACCAGGTCAAAACATCTGCAAACTGACAGTTAAACGGTGAATTCCACCATAGAACTGACCTGTCTCCAGCTCAATGTTAAAGTTACACACAACCTGAAGTTTTGAATTTGTCATTGAAACCTGTTTAAATATTCTGACTTTATATTATTCATTAAATCCTCCTCTTTTGGCTACTGAT
>JACM01049709.1:0-10786 GCA_000787095.1 Periophthalmodon schlosseri | reverse complement strand
ATGCATAGACAGAGAACCATTCACACTCACAGGGATTCACATGGAAGATTTCTCTTAACACATTCAGGAAGAATGGAGGAAGAATTTCAGACTCATATGAGACAGCATTTGATAGTTTTGGTTTGGTTTTAACAGGAAGGTGTTGACCTATTTGATTACAGTATAGTTTAGTAAGTTTTATGGAATGCCAAGGACTTTTCTGATTGAAGAGTTACATTTTGCCGTTCACCTCAAAAATGGCTGCTGAAATGGTTTTCCAATGTGATTTTTTACTTTGACTAAAATTATCTGAAATCTTTTCTGAAATCAGTGTTAATGACCCAGAAAATGTTTGGTGAGTCATTGTTAAATTACAACTGAATGGAGATTGTATTACTACCAATCTGTGAACTGGCTCTTGGGTTCAAAGTTATTGAGGCAAATAAAAAGGTTGAATCCTGTTCCATCTGCGCTCTGAAGCAAAGAAACTACCTCTCAGATTTCACTATAGTCATTCTTCATTCCTTACAGCTGTACGAGTCCACTCACCCAGGCCCTAGTCGCCGTCCATCTCCTCCTGTTTATCCCTTCTTCTTTCTTTGTGCACTTAAGAAATATCCCTGCCTGGTCTACACTCTCTTGCAGCCCCTTAGTCTGCCTTATTCTGTGGTTGCTGAATAATAGAAGAAGCTGCCTATTGCACTTGGACTGCATGGGTTTACATCACGGCACTGGAGGTCACTTTGACTTTTCCCCCTCTTTCTCTCATCATATATGCAACGCAGCGGCTTCGGCGGTTAGCTTTGGCCTGCTTGGGGTCACCATTAGCCGGAGAAGAACGACAATGAGATTTATGGAAGAGATGGAGAAAGGGTGGGAGGAGCAGCTGGAGACCCATGCTCTTGACTTGCAGTTTTTGATATAGGGCTGTATCTACATGTATTATGCATATGCTGAGATAATGGCATGTGGCGCAGAGGTGGGATGCTGACGATAGTAGGCTGGTGATGTGCTGGAATGGCTCCCCCATGCCACATTTGCTTGTACCCAGCATCCTGCTCTTATTAGGGGCACAGCGCGTTGCAGTGACATGCCGTTGTTTTACTGGTCCCACTGGACAGCCTCCCCTACTCCACCGGAAAGATTTGTAGCCAAGCTGAGAGTCATAAAAGCCCCAATATCTGCAATGACCAATAAACCAAACAACAAATATGGAAAAAAGGCAATTATGCTACTTGTTATTAATGTAACATGATGCATGAGTAGTGCCAAGAAAGCTGCCAGTGGAATGAATTTACAGTGAGTGCACTAGCTTCAGACTTGGATCATCAATCTAAATGGTGTTTGTAAGAATTCCCTCGTCTCAAGAAAATGTTTCTGTTTAAATTTACTATGGAGCATAATTATATGATGAGCTAAATCTCTTGTGCTGCATCAGAATTAACATAAGCAGTAAAGCTGGGAAACTATTGAACAAAATGGTGCTTTTATGCTTCATAAATTCATATTTTTTCTCTGTCTGTGGTTGGCTGTCTTTTGCACTTTGATTGAGAAAAAGTTTTAACCTAAATATCTACCTTCTCAAGGCAATATCTCTGTTTATCCAGACTTGGGACTGGTGTGTGTTACCCAATTATTCCCTGTTCATTAAACGCAACAAGGTTGGATGTTATAGTAAGTGCTAGAACTAAGGTACTTTCGTCCAACTCATACAACAAAATGTGGTTTAGGATTGCACTTTTGTCTCATGGATCTTAATTCAGGCGAGAGGTTTGTTTTGTACCATTGCTTTATTGAAAACAGGCCTCCCTGCAGTTATTGCCCTGGCGCTTAAAACTAATTGGAAAAAATAGCTGCTGGGTAATCAATGATAAAAATAACAGTTACTTGAAACACAACTCTTGACTCTTGCCAATTTACCACATTACTGGGGGGTGCTGGCCAGAGTAAGTCCTCTTGTATGTTATTAGAGTATGGTAAGAGAAAACCTGAACACCCAGAGGAAAGGCAGAAGGAGAACATGCAAACGCCCCACAAAATGGCCCCTCAAGGTTGGAGAATATAGAATCTGAAACCTTTTATTATGGTGCACTATACTTACGTGAAACCTGAACAGCTGAGTGTGCATGTGAAAAGTGTACGGCATTATTTGGGGTCTTTTTAATTAATGATGGTCAGATGCATTACCTCTATTGACCTTATTTTAAGTGTTACTATTAAAGTATTAGGGAGCTTTTGCGTGTAGGACACTTTTGTCACTCACTAAAACATGGCTCCATATCACAACACTCACTTTTTAATAAACTCCCCAGTCTCTTGTGACTTACGCTGACATTTACATGAAAGACCCTGTTAATGAAGATGGCATTTCTACGTCCTACAATTCTCCAACTCATCACTGGTCACAGCGAGGGTCTTCTGTCCTCAGTCTGCTGTGCGTACCCCCCCATCCCCTCCGCTCTGGGCATGTTTGACCTACTTCTGGCCTCACAACATTGAACACAGGCCTACTAATTGCCTTCATTTATTCATTTGGAAGTCAAGTTCTGTTGCGACTGACGCCCGGCAGTTCATTCATGTGTAATTGGTACAACGGTAGCCCTCCCCCCAGTGAAGCGCTCATGTGATTCAGCACCCACTAAATATCCCATCAGACCCAGTAGGCACAACCAAGTCAGAAGTTTCTTCTATTGTAATGCTAAAATACATGCAAACAATGCTGCTAGAGGTGGGAGATATAATTAGAAAATTTTATAATATTGCAATTGTTGTAATGGAGATTTGGAGTATGGTCCAGAATAAAAAGAAAAAGGCTGGAAAACCTTACAGTGTAATATTTCAAACAAGGAAACTGTCCATGTTTTGTACCTCAACAGGCATGTTTAGCACATTTCTGCCAGTTTAATTCATTATTGAGATAATCCACAAAAATTACTCATTTCATTATCTCATATTCATTTTCTGCCAATATCGCAAACCTCTAGATGTTCGCATGTACCAGAAGATGTTGTTTATAAGCAATGGATAAGCCAGACCCAAACATACAACTGGCAAAGCTTCTCTGTCTTTCTCTCGTACGTTGATGTTTAAATGTTTTAATTTGTTCCCCATTACCAACTGCTGCAGTATAAGCTATTAATGATACAAACAAAGAAAAGTTAAACATTTAAATTAAGTTAAGCCCAAAATGTATAAAACAATTTAGTTTCATATGTTTCCATGGAATGTTTCTCACAGCTGGCAGAAAATGTAATATCTTTTGCAGAGTAGCTTGCGGTGAGTGTAAGGTGAGACTACTTCTTCGCCCCCATAGACTGGTCTTATTGTGAGCTGAGAGTGAGCAATATAATAAACAGCTAGTTTGTGTTTTCACTTATGATGCCATCACCAGTGACTCCTCTTGACTGTGCTGTATCTAGTGACCTTTAATGTTATGACACAACCTGTCAAAACTCTCCGATTCCACACAAATTCATGAATCCAACTCTAACAACAAACTGAATATTTTTTGCAAAGATGGGGCATTTTTGTCTCATTGATCTTCAGTCTTAATTCAGGCAAGACGTTTGTTTTGTACCATTGCTTTATTAAAACCAGGCTTCTCTGAAGTTATTACTCTGGCCCTTAAAACTATTTGGAAAAAATAACTGTTACATAATCAATGATAAAAAAAAGTGACTTGAAACACACAAAATTGCTCTTGCCAATTTACCACAGAAATTGTATTGTAGCTCAAGATTGTCCAAGCAAGAAAACTGATTTTGCAGACAAATAATCTTTCAACATTCGAACAGTATTGATTGGCATTATGGATTTGGGGCAATTAAGAGAAAAATCCATAACCATTAGGGCTACACAATCTATTGCAAAGTAATTGTTATTGCAATGTCTGCAGTCCAAATGTTGTTTTGTCGACTTGTTTTACTAGACTATCCTACACTCCATGCGGATCTATCAGGTGAATTTCATAAACAGGATTAAGTCAAGAAACAATGACATCACGTATGATATAAGTTTACCTCATAGAATGGCTGTGGTTCCACTGATCTCCATTCAGGTCAGAGGTCATGTTTGTGAAACCCCAGCTCCTCCTTCCCCTCTGTCTCCCCTGGCTATGATTGGTGCCCGTTGAGAGCACGTGTCCCTAGAGGGCGCTCCTGTGTGCTGTGTGTCTGTGAATGAGTCACGTCTCGGCTGGAGCGTGTCTGAGTGGCGAGGCGAAGAATTCAGCGGGGCCAAGAGCTGCCTCTGTAATCCCGGGTAAACACTGAGCAGCATGACTGCACGCCTAAGACGTGACCAAAGCCGCCACAGCCCAAATGGATGAAACGATGAGGCTGAGACTGCCTCCTGCATGCCTGTCTGTCTCCTCTTCCAGTGCCACTTCCTATTTTGTTTTCCCTATGCATTTTTGTAATCCACAAAGGAGTTTGGCCACACTGACTTAACCCCTAAGTGGCACTGCTGGTGTTAAGTTCTTAAAGGTCATGGCCTAACTTTGTAGACACAAATCTGATATCTGCTGTCATGTCGCTGACTTATATGTCTTTATTCTTGTAGAGGAGAGAGAAATGTGAACTTTGATCACAACAAGAACAGAAATTGGATTACTGTCCATGCGTAACATTTTGACAATCCCAAAACACAGCCTAAGGTGCAACAAACTACAAGGTACACTTTCAACATTTCATCTTGTCACACCTGGACTCTGGACTCACACAAATTTTCTGTCATGAGACAAAATGGCAATGTAACTCGAAACATAATGTAAGTAAGTAACTACTTCTGAGGGAAACTGCAGAATCAATGAATACATAAAAAATGCCACTGTATTTTAAATATATATTTAAATCTTGGACATCGGAAAGAGTTTTTGGTGGTTTGGTGGAATCAAGCCATAGCACAATATTTCACCTTTGTTAACAATGATTAATCCCTAATATCATTCCAACTCTTTGTACTCTTCCAAAATCATTAGTAGGACACATTGGAAAATGCATTCTGTGATTCACATTTTGGCTGTTAAGTAAGACAAATCAAATCAAACCATTCAGAATTTTATTATGAACCAAACAAAACCTCCTTTGAAAACATTCAATTTGTCTATGTTGTGTTTGCTGTTATTGTGAAACCTGGACACAAAAGCAGAAATGAAGTGTGCATAAACAGACATAGTTGAATTATTTGCAAATAGATAATACAAGGATATTTTTAAGGGGAACTATTCCTAAAAAGAAAAAAACACTGCACATAACATACTGTCAAAATCTTCATATGAATAATGTGTCCGGACAGGAAACCTTTAACAAAGTCCAGAAGAAACTTTCTGATCTAAATACCACATCTTACTATAACTCATTGTGTAGTGTTTGTGAGGAGGAAGTCATGTTCCCCATTTTCCAAATACAACTCTGCATTTAAGATAATTTAATTTATAATGTTATGTTATCATTTTATTTATTTATTTTTTAAACTATATATATTTTTTTGTTTGTGTTTTGCTTGTATCAAGAATGGTCGGTCTAATAATTGACCTTTATGACAAGGTTGGATCTAGTTTTTGTGTGAACATTTTCTCTAGCTATTATGGTCCAAGTTTTCAAGTTTTCTTTTTCCTATTGAATTTTATTTGCTTTGATCCTACTTCCAATTTCCAAAAAACATTCAGTGGAAGTAAACTCTGATGAATGTAATGTCATTGCCTTCTGATATGGAGACAATTTTTAAATTTTGACCAATTTTATCAACTGAATACTTAACCTCCCTTTTGCATAAACTTGGACAAATAGTTACTTTACACCTTTTGCCAAGTAGTTTTTCGTTTAAACACTTTGCCAAGTAGTTTTTAGCTTTGAATGTATAATTAGTAGGGCAGATTCACCCTCAGATCCTGCCAGACTGAGCCGAATATGCCGAGACCCTTCAGTGCCTTGTGTGGTAAGGACAGATGGACAGGAGACGCTGGAGTGGAGCTGGAGATGAACCAGGCCTCTCAGTGTCTGTCCATCCGCTCTTGTCCTTGGCCCGCGCTCAAACCCGCAGCCGGACATCCTGTTGGTCAGCCAAACCCCCCCCCCATCACAGCCCCACAGCGCCCTGACCCCCACATTAGCACCTGACATGCCTGTCTTCACTTAACCTTTACTTATACCAATGAGTGGCGCTGAGCCGTCACTCTGTTTACTGGGGACACTGCCAAATGTTGCTTTCATGCTTACCCAAATACTAACAATATTGAAAATCAGCAAAATTTTGACTTTACTGAATAATTTTATATCAGACCCAGTGCCAGAAACTGTATTAACAAACTATAATTTTGTGTTTAAAATTACATTGCGTGGTCTAATAAAAAATATGTGTTATGAATGTGGTATCAAAATCGGAACTGATCATCAAGCATTTTCCTTAGTATCAAAATCATTTATTGTTACGTTATCTATGGAAAATTTGGCAGATATTTTTTGTGGGTTAGTGATATTTTTAAGTGCAAGGGCAGTGTACAATGAAAAATTACACAAGAGTCTAAGAGATCGTGTTTTCTTCTGATAGGTGCCTTATTTTATGCCCCCTCCACCTATGTATGACAGTTTTACGACTCCATTAATGGCCTTTGATGAAGTAACTGCATTTGCGAGTAGCTGTGTCCCGCTGCGTTTGTGCTGCCTTCTGTAAATCTCCTCTTTTATTCTCCGATTGAAATGTGTTTTACTGTTTCGACTTTGCCACATGCATGATAAATATAAACATGCCAGGCACAAAGACAAGAAACAATGGCATATCAAACATCTGTCTTCAGGCTCCCACTGTGGCTCATTCATTCTCCCTTCTATAGCTGGTTTGAGGGTCATTGTTTGTCCCCTTGGAAAAAGCAACATAAAATATGCTAATGAAATTAAAGAGGGTTGTGTGAGGGTTGATGCAGCCTGAATCCTTGATGACTTCCAATGCCATCCAATGAAAAAAAGACAGATTAATTTTGGAATGTCGGCTGCAACATTGGAGTGATTAATTCCTCCTGGAATCAACCATTTAAATGAACAAGACAGGGGAGGGGGGAAAACACAGAGACCCAAATATGGGTGCATAATTAATACATTTGGATCATTTAATTAGCCACCCAAACAGAGGGTAGGCTGAGCTGCACTGTGCCTGCGCTTTGTTCAAGTAATAGGCTACAGACGGTTCTTTCTTACAGAGGCAAATATAATGAGCCCCTGTGCTGATAAAGAGAACACTGCAGCGTTGGTGGTAAATATGTGAAGACAGCTTGAGCAACCATTACTTGTTCCTTTGAAACTTTGTGTTGTAGTTTTGTACATGAAAAGTTTAATGACACTCTGATAGCACCTCTGTTTCCGAGCTAAAAATCAAATCTCTTTCTTTTTTCTTTCAGAACGATGTGAAGATCACTGGAGAGGAACCTGCGTGGTGTCTCAAAGCACATATTTTTCATTGCTTTCCAACTATCTGACAGATACCCACCTGTTTACTAGTTCGAGTTCAATTATTCTGGACCCGCTGGGATGAAAGCGTGCTCGGATAAGGGAAGGACTTATTGTGGCCTCTCAAAGGGTCATAATCCACTAAAAGTCATGTCATGGCCCCTGTCGCTGTTGTTATTGACTTTAATTTGTATGAATCAGAAAACAACTGTCGGTCAGACTCTGAACACGTTCCAGTCGGAGAGGAGGGACTGGTCCCTGAACCACCTGACAGTGCACCAGTCCACCGGAGCTCTGTATGTGGGAGCAGTCAATCGCATTTACAAATTATCCTCAAATCTTACCCTGCTTGTGTCCCATGACACTGGACCAGAGTATGACAACAAAGCCTGTTACCCTCCTCTCATTGTCCAGCCCTGCTCTGAGCCACTCGCCTCCACAGACAATGTTAATAAACTGTTGCTCATCGACTACTCACACAATCGGCTGCTGGCCTGTGGAAGTCTGTACCAAGGGGTCTGCAAACTCATGAGGCTGGATGACCTCTTCATCCTGGTAGAGCCCACACACAAGAAAGAACACTATCTGTCCAGTGACAACCAGACGGGGACCATGTTTGGGGTGGTGGTACCCTCTCAAGGCCAAGATGCTACTTTGTACATAGGTACTGCTGTTGGAGGCAAACAGGATTATTTTCCGACCATCTCCAGCCGCAAGCTTCCTCGTGACCCAGAATCCTCTGCTATGTTGGACTATGAACTTCACACTGACTTTGTGTCATCTCTCATTAAAATTCCTTCGGACACTCTGGCTCTTGTACCACACTTTGATATCTACTACATCTATGGGTTTGCTAGTGGCAGCTTTGTCTACTTCATGACTGTGCAGCCAGAGACCCCTGAGAATGGGATGCCCGCTGGCAGCTCCCCCGGTGACCTGTTTTACACCTCTCGAATCATCCGCCTCTGTAAAGGTGACAAGAAGTTCCATTCGTACGTGTCGCTCCCGGTGGGCTGCGTGCACAGAGGTGAAGAGTACCGGCTGCTGCAGGCGGCGCACCTGTCAAAGGCAGGTCGAGTCCTGGCGCGGGCTCTGAACATCAGCGCTCAGGAGGATGTGCTGTACACGGTCTTCTCCAAAGGGCAGAAACAGTACAATGACCCTCCAGATCACTCTGCCCTTTGTGTGTTCACCATACAAGACATCAACACGCGCATCAAGGAGCGGCTGCAGTCCTGCTACCAGGGCGAGGGCCACCTGGAGCTGCACTGGCTGCTGGGGAAAGACGTCCAATGCACCAAGGCTGTGAGTATCTTTTTAATAAAAAGTTTTTTGTTTGTTTGTTTCAACAGTAGGGCTGTGTTATTAATAATAATAGCCACTCCACTATGACCATGCTGACAATATTATACTGTTGATATGGAATTGCAGTTAGTTAAGTTTTGTTTCAAACTGACACTTATCAACCATATTCTGGGTTATTGTTTTAATAACCAATGCTTTATTTTGATAATTTTTGACAATTTCAATACGTTATTCTTTACATTACTTTGTCTTCAACCACTGCGTAGATTCACTCAGTGGCCTTTCCTTCATGTAAACCACTACTGTTGTTGCTGCCTAAATAGCTGATAGGCAAAGCTGGGCTCAAGACATCATTCATGATTTTAGGGTCCCACAAGAGCTGAGGAGCTGGAGGAGATTAATTCACAGCACTAATCACAGAGTTTTGTATGAGGCTTTGAGTCCATTCAGTGCTTTAGGCTGCCATTCCTCCCTCCTCCTCTTTCTCCTCTCTCCTTCTCTTCAAGTCGCTGTCCGCTGAATTTGGGCCTTCTGAGACCTGCTCTTGATCTTCAGAAAGGATTTATTCCTGCAAAGGTCCAAGCCTGGGCCTTTCGTGAAAGCTGTAATTCTGTATAATGAGCAGCTTTGGTTCAGAAAAGCTTCAAAACCGCCATGTAGTTTTGTCCATTCCCACTATGAAGCTAATTTAGTCATAATGCAATTACTAGTTTGGCAGGTAGAGAGCCATTTCAGTACAATTAGTTCTGACTGTGCCTCATTATAGCATTTTTCTTAAATGTAGAGTTAGTAGTGGCCAGTTGGTGCATGTTCATTGACAAATTTTCATATTTTAAATGTTACACATTTTTTGTCAAGTATAATGCATTTAGCGCCAGCAGCTCTCCCAGAACTTTGCTTGAAATATCTATTATTATCACTGACTGATACCAAGTTTATTTTTATCATGCTTATTTTTTGCCCGACTCAACAAAATCAAGGCATGAATTTGTTTGTGAGAAGAGAAAAACCCACATTTGTATAGAAAATACTGATTCCAAAATGAAGAATTATCCAAGAAGAAAGATTTATATAATAAATGACAAGCAATTAGCAGCGGTATGATGTGCATGTAACGCAATGTAACTGGACTGCTAAGCATGCCGCTCTTTGATGCCTAATCACAACCTGACATCTATTGCGCTGTGTGCTTGTGTGATGTCAGATCAAGCAACCTCAGAATCACAGAAAACGCATGCAAAACACATACCGTTTCATGTGTTTGCCATCTGCAATTAGCCGACCTCACAACTTGGCCCGCTCCGAGGCTTGTTGATAAATACAAGCTCATTTGAAGTAGCCATTTTAACCTAGAAACCTTGAGCTTAATGCATGTTGGTTTTAGTCCAAGTCAGTTTGAGTGCTCTTCTCATATGCGTAAGTGTCTGAAGCCATCTCAGTCATTTTCTGTCTTGCACTTGCGCTTTTTTCCTCTCTGTCATCAGCTCGAAACCACTTTCTCAGATCTGTCATTCTTACTCGGTCATCATCTGTGCTCCCTGCTCTTCCCCAGACTCTTGTTACTTGCTGCACCCCCGCCAAAAATCTCCCCAACCCACTCATAAGTAGTTTTATGAAATGTCAGAAACTTAGATGAAGGGCAAGGGTTGGTTTGCTTTTAAAACTGATTATAACAGACATATCTTTAAAAGCTGAGGATGGTAAGTTGTACGGGTCTTTGTAACAACTTACAACAATTATGATTTTGCCTGTGTGCTTGAATAATAAGAGTTCTAGCAGATATGTATTTCATTCTGTTATGTTGACATTATTTTTGCCCTAAACCAATGTTTTTCAGTCTTCACTCCAACTGCCACCTGTAAATGTCTGTCCTTAAAGTAATAGTAGTAAGAACTCAAATACCTGAAATCTGAATGAACTCATGCTTGAACTAATACGTAAAATATGGACAAAACAATAACCAAGTTGCCTGAACTTTGTTATAATGGAGTCAAAATTATAAGGATGCCATAAGATTTTATTTGTGTGTTTGCAAGTTTTATTGCCATTGTCAGTGAACT
>KN482682.1:1629-14004 GCA_000787095.1 Periophthalmodon schlosseri | reverse complement strand
GAGAGAGAGAGGTCCATGCTACATACAATACCTAGGCCGCCCGGCAGTAACAGAAATGTCGATATGAACGAAATTTTGACCTCCCCACCCGGGCGGGACGTGTGGTGTAGTAAAGCACACTCACTACAAAATGCACTTCTGATCGCTCTCAGCCAATCACAGCGTGTGCGTCCGGGGCGCTGCTGTTTGAAAACTGCGGAAACAGACAGCGTTGCGTGAGGACCAGAGAAGAATGGGCTTTTGATACGAAAAGTTTACGTGTTTAACGTTACAAGATGTACGGATGTATTTTATACCTTAACCGACCGAGAAGGATTATGAACCAATGCTAGAAGAAGGCAGTGTATGGAGAGGAGAGTTTTGTGTTTTTCATTTGCTGGTTAGCTGGTTAGAGTTAGCTTGCTAGCGCTATTGCAACACAATGAAGCTGAACATTGGGAAAGTTGGAGGAATTTTTTAGCGTCAGATAAGATTTCTTGGTAGTAAACCCGATTTTGCAGTGGGATAGCCCTGAATTTATCTGGATGTCGATAACTGCCCCCTCGTTTGGACGATTTAGTGTTAACGTTAGGCATAGATCGTAGACAGGAATTTAACGCTACCACCACATTATCATAGTTTTAGAAACAGGATCTATTTTGCAGTAGCATTCGCTGTTTGCGCCCAAAATGAAGGTGATGGAGAGAAATGTAATGCGTCTTGTGGCAGTGCAGCACCTCCGCACAGTTTATGGGATAAAGACTAAAAACTGGAATAAAAACAAAGCATCCCGGACATCAACGAGTATCTCGGTAAGACCGTTTATAAGCATCATTGTCCTGCATTTCTGTTAAAATTAAAGGTATGAACTGTGAAATATTTGCATAGTTTGCTGCCTGTCCCACCTCCTTATGTGACCCACATATTCTCCAGCGGTTGTGAAAGGTGTCTTTTTATTTTGGATAGATCGTTTAGGCCTTATCAACTTTTCCACATAAAGGCAACCGGGTACTTGATGTCTGGGGGTGTAACGCCTTTTTCTGTCCTGCGGTGTGACACGCCTTTGTACTTATTTTTAACTGTTTATTTACAATATTTACATTTTCTTGTGTGTGTTTATCCAGAAAAAGGTGTTTGGTGTGCCTCTTGATAATCTGCCATGTTATAACATGGATAATGGAATTGTGCCAAGGCAAGTCATTTATTATTTAGTTGTATTTATTTGGGCAGTTACTTAGTTTCAAGCACTGAGAATCCACGTTCATTTGTTTGTCCATTCAGATTCCTTGTTGACGCTTGTATAAATCTAATGGCTCATGTTGACACAGAGGGCCTATTCAGAAAGTCAGGGTCCGTTCTTCGTCTCAAAGCTCTCCGGGTGAGTGATAGGGCAATTTGACCTTGCTCTTGTTGACCTTTGACCTTGTGAGCTCAAGACAATTTTGTTTTGTCTGTTTAGGCCAAGTTGGATGCAGGAGAAGACTGTCTGTCCACGGCTCTTCCCTGTGATGTGGCCGGCCTGGTGAAGCAGTTCTTCAGAGAGCTGCCGGAGCCTGTGCTTGCTTCAGAGCTGCAGGATGCTTTTCTCAAGGCCCAGCAGCTGAACTCTGATGAGGAGAGGACCGCAGCCACCATGCTGCTCTCCTGTGTGCTCCCTGAAAAGAACCAGAACACCCTCCGGCACTTTTTTGAGTTCCTTCACAGCGTATCCTTAAGGTGCCTTGATGACGTTGGATTGGTCCTTTTTAAATATAATCTGTTACAGCTGTTTGTGGGATTCACATGTTCCATTTTGGTGGATTACAGGAGTGCAGAAAATAAGATGGACAGCAGTAACCTGTCTGTAATCCTGGCTCCAAATCTCCTACACTCTGGAGATGCCACAGAAAAGATGAAAACCAACACAGAAAAACGCCTCAAACTCCAAGCAGCGGTTATCCACTGTTTCATTGAAAATGCTCACAGCTTTGGTAATTTTTTCTTTCGTGAAATATGTGATTATATTTTTAAATGTATTAATAATTGAGTAAATATTTGTCTATCACAGGTGTGTTACCACAGTTTCTTCAAGAGAGGGTGCCAGCTATGATGGGTTGTGATTCTGGCGCTCTATCTCCTACTCATGACGAGCTCCGTGAACTTGATCTAAACTCAGGAATGAAGAGGAGGCCTAGGCGTAGCTTTGGAGGTAACTACTACATGTTAATCTTTTAGATACATTTACCAACTTGTATAATTTATGAGTAGGTATACATGTGGGCATCCTCGCATTTGTCTAAAGCAGTTAGTTATGGTTTGGCCTTTGGTGAAGTAGTACATTTACATGACTCGATGTGTCTCACATTGCAGATATGGTCAGTGGGGCTTTGAATAAGATCAAAACTAATAGAACACCCACAAATAACCCTCAGTCAGACAGTATTGGTACGTAATAATAATGTTGCAAAGTGAATAAGTAATGCTTGCGCTGCATCTTCATTCCTCATATAAATCAGAGCAAAAGTCAATGTAATTTTGGTCTTTGAGTTCATTTGTATGCCTGGAAATTGAAACTGCTTTGTCTGGATTATTTGCCTTCTAAATAAAAGCTTTCTGTCTCGATATTTTCCCTTTGTCCACATAGCATTTGCATGGGTCATCTTGCACATTGCTTTTTAAGTCAAAAACTGCAATTTGGGGCTTTCAATATGCTTGATTTGACACTGCATTTGATTTGAACATAAAAATGTACTCATGATCCAAGATACTAATTTACTGTGATTTTTGACAGTTTTTTCTTCAGCAACCCCTGTAATTGCAACCCCCAACTCTAAGCGAAAACTACCTCTGGAATCTGGTCACAGTTTTGGGTTCTCAAATAAAAAGCGAAGATCAATGAAGAAGAACCTTGGCATAGATTTACTTCCTGATCCCATGTTAAATGGGACCTCTACTCCAGGATCTGGTACTAATCATTCTATAATGATAGATGTTCAAAGATGATGGCGCTATATGTAATATTTTCTTCTGTGAAAATCTAAGCTCATAGTGCTTCTGGGGTCCTGGACTCCTCAAACACCTATGCCTCTGGAGGACGGTCTCAAAGACGCTCCGTGACTTCTGCCAGGAGAAAGAGCCGAAGACTCAGCAGCCGGCATGCAGTGAACAGGTACATCCAAAGCATAATCATTAATATGTGACAAAATGGAGACATTACTTAAAGGCAATTGTCTTGATTTACTTCTTACAGGGTGGAATCTGGCAAAGCTGGTTGCTTTTCTCCTAAAGTCAACAAAAAGGACGCACCACGCAAATCTCTGCGCATGCGCTTCAGCCTGGGTAAAAGCAGCAAAGACGCTGTAAGTGTGGCTGCTTCATAGAACCCACAGATTAACACGCGCTTTAGTCTGTAGTTTGAAAAAGAATTCAATAGTTTTGCACTTTCCTGTATTATGGGTGTACTGAGCAAATGTTTGCATATTTGCACAGTTTGCATTGTTAACTCTATATTTAATTCTAGTAACAGGCTAAAAACTATGCATGCCTTGTTTTCCTACATATGTTACTTGTAAGGTACATCCTTCTAGGACATTTTCCTATCTATATTGTTGCTGTTACAACTGGTTGGGAATATAGAGCTTTAAAATTATGTGACGTATTTTGAATGGTGCAGTTTTATTCAGCCATGCTATTGACTTGAATATATGAATAATAAAAAAAACCTTGAATTGTGTGGAAATCTGGTTCCTTCTGAGTTATTTTAACATACTCTGAAGAACTAACCACAAATGGTTATAACATATTAACACACATACTGGGTTACATCTGTGGGTTTCATTTTAACAAAATAATCCCACTAATATTCTCTGGATGGTCTTTCATTTCTTATTTCATGTTGGTGTTGAAAGGGATCTGAATCCATTGGCTGGAGACTTGCCTCTCAGGAAAGCACAACCAGCTTTTGTTTCACCAAAGAAATGGAGTTCATCAGTCCATCTGTGCTACCCAGGATAAGTGAGTCAAATGGTAAGACGATTACAAGAAAATTACGCTTTTTGTGCCCAACCCAAAATTATCATATTAATTTTCTTTTAAAGGCATCAAATACATCAGTAAGTCTGAGGACAACTTGTTGACCCCTCAGCCACACACAAGTGGCTGTCAGGCTGTTTGGACTGAGACTCCTGTTACATCTCGTGGTGCGTCTAAGGACAGAGGTTCTTTCCCGGATACTCCCATGAGCATGTGCCTGAAGAACACCTTCTCCTCTGAGCCTGCTATTGTCATATCCAAGCCCTCGCCAGTGTCCAGCCGGCCTCTGAAGCTATGTTGTGCTTCAAGTGCAGACAGTTTAGAGAGCGAGGGAGCGGCTGCTGAAGCCCAGATTCCAACAGGACCTACTCTTCTAAAGATCAACCAGGCCTTTACAGAATGGAGCAGTGACCGCCAGCCTGTTGCCCGTGATTCACCCGCAAAAACGTCAACATCAGATGATGTCAATGTGCCTCATCCAGAAACTCCAGAGAACTCTGTTGTTGCGTTTTCCTCCATGTCACCAGCTCAGCAGTCTTTTCTGTCCAGTTATGACAATAATGTTACTTTTGGTCAAATGGACCTTGTTTGCCTGTCTCCTTTGCATATTGACAGTGTAGTGCTTGATTGTGATACAAACAGTAGTTTCTTGTTAAAGAGCTCTAAAGGTACAGCCCTCAGCAGCACACATGAGGTGCTGGATAGTCGAGAAAAGGAGGAGCTGGTGGACTGTAGCAGATTGATTGATGCTCTGGACATTCAGAGTCCTGCTCACTTTAAACTGGAAGCGTCATCTGGGCTGCAGTCGACGCCATACAGATCAGACTTTGAACCCTGTGCTGAGCTCTGTACTCGCCTGAGGGCTGATACTGAAGATAGTGTTAGTGGAGATGAGAAGCATGATAAATGTACCGATGGCCAGGAGATGGCAGTGTCCCCTGACCATCTGCAGTCCCAAAAGCGTAGAGTGGCAGAACACATTCAACATTTCAACAGGCTCACTCTGCGTTGTCCTGAAGGCTCTCAGGATAAAGCCAGCAGGTCTCCTCTCAGGTTCCAGCGCACACCTGTCCGTCAGACTGTCCGCAGAATCAACTCACTTCTGGGAGACAACAGGAGACCCACAAGAGGCTTTGTTCGCCAGAGCATGCAAGTGCCAAAAGCTGTGAGTCTAGAGACGGGCCTCTCTCCCTACACACAAGCCCAGTGTAACCTGAACGAACCACAAGTCCACAGTGTTAAGTCTGTGAAGAAGCCCCCTCCTGTGCCTCCCAAAAAACTCAGCACCCTGGCCCGTAAAGCCAAGCAGTGCGCCCTTGGGGATGTGACAAACAAGGCCCAGCCTAAAATCAAACTGAACACTTCTGAGTGCCACAAAGACCAACCTGGACCCCAGAAGCCATTTGTGCAGCAAGTGGTTGAGAAAGAAATGCATCATTACAGAGGCTCTCCCAGGAACCCCCTAACTCAGACAAGACTGCTGTCTGCTACTAAACCTGTTGATTTATAGTCATCCCCAGCAGGAAACTGTCCTGTTGTGGAATATGTTGTACTCTATTTGTTAAGGGGTACTTAATTTATTCTGCTTCCATTTTTATCTTTTTATACTGGGAGACCTTTGCCTTACATTTGTAAGATATGTCAGGTTAACTTGAGTAGTGTTAGTTATGTCAGTAGTGTGCAGACCAAATTATGTAAGTGACTGCAAACTTTGTTCTTATGGATGTATTTATACTTATGATAACCTTTTGGGAGATTGTTTAACTATTTTTACCATCTTAAGTAAAAATGCACCTTCTTCTGTTGTTCAAAAAATGCCAAGCAGTATTGATCAAATCAAGTCTTTGGCAAAGTTGTATTTTGTAAAACTGCCAACCAGCAAAGTGCTATTTGTGAACCGCGGCACACAAATAAATTCTATCTGTCCCGAGTTTGTTTTTCTGACGTATTACGCCACAAGAGGGCGCCATAGAAAGAGAAGGGACAGCATTCAACTAGGCCTACTATTCAGACTAAAAAGCCTTATTGATATGTCGAGAATATTCAACTCAAATGTGAAGCTCCACCTATGCTCCATCTCTTCCAAACGTTATGGTAGTTTGAACGCAAAGTCGATCATTTTGAGAGACGCAGTGATTCATTAACGTTGTCTTTTGACTCTACATTGAAATGACTTTGTATTCAGTGACTGCGTCAATAGGCATAACTGTTGTCCTCTCTATAAATTCAGTAATTCCCATGTGCGCACAGTCTCCTGGCCCATCTCTCCACTAGCTGCTCCCCGCCTGTCTGCTCCTCCACGAGTTCAAGTGTTGAGGGGGCGGATAGTTTTGATTTTCTTTACTTCGCTCTTGGCCAATAATGTCGAGGGAGCTGTTGTGCACATCTCAGCTGGCAGACATTTAAAAGGGAGACAGTGCGGCGCTGGAGTAATTTGTATTAAACCCCCTGGCCCCTTTTCTATGGAGCGCTCGATCTCCCACCCAGCAGAGCACAGTCCCGCCAGTGAGGAGTCGACGCGAGAGGGTGCCTATCATCTGTGAAGGTACCACAGACAACAGTCCATCACTGGAGGACAGGGACACGAACAAGTGAGTGAGCACCAGAAATAGTTTGTTCAACAACTCACTGCGATTTTGTGCGCGTTATGGCACGATGTGCATGTTAAATGTAATTTAATCACAACGAGGGCAATTAAAGCAACAATTTATAGCAGATATTTTTGATCAAGAGAACGTTTTTGTGTTGAACGTTGTATTTTTATGCGTAAACTTTAACACGGGATCCCGACCCATACCTAATTTATATTAAGCTACCTTTATCTATGATTGGAATAGCCTTGCCCAAAGGTTATAGCAACAAGTTGTGTTCTTTTTACATTCTCATTCTGTGCGTAATCACTCGTGCGTAGCCAGTCAAAAATAATAATAATGATAAAATGTAATGCTGACTTGTTTTCCTGTTCTCCTAAAGGATGGCCAACTCAACTCGTGTACTTTGCAGTATGGTTTTCATCATTGGCTTGATCTCCTCTCCCGCGGTCTCAAAAAGAAACCGTGGATCACAAGGCGCCATCCCTCATCCGGACAAGAACAACCCAAACGAATCGGAGCAGCAGCCTCACCCTCCTTCTCCTGCGGGCTCAGGCACACGCCAGAGGCATAGCTCGTCTTCTCCAGCCGACGAAGTTCTGGAGTCCAGCCAAGAGGCCCTTCACGTCACCGAGCGGCAGTATTTGAAACGCGACTGGTGCAAGACGCAGCCCCTAAAACAGACCATACACGAGGAGGGATGCGTGAGTCGGACCATCATCAACCGCTTTTGCTATGGACAGTGCAACTCCTTCTACATCCCCAGACACATCCGCAGGGAGGAGGGCGCGTTCCAGTCTTGCTCCTTTTGCAAACCTAAGCGCTTCACCACTATGACGTTCACGTTGAACTGTCCTGACCAGCAGCCGCCAACAAAGAAGAAACGTATTCAGCGTGTAAAGCAATGCCGCTGCATATCTATAGATTTGGACTAGTTGTGCGACCTCCATGCGTGCTCGCGGACAGGACAAACGTCTGATTTCACTGGAAACCAAACGTTTCCTTTCATTCTCCTTTGACTCTAGCCTGAGACATTTCACTGCACGGGAACGCGAATTGGAATGGTTTTACGCACGGCTTTGAATCCAATAGAACTGCACGTCCCCGGTTTATATAATGCTGTGATAAGAACACTCACTACAGGAATAGTTTCTGTGTTGTTTTATATATATTGTTTTAAAGGTGTTTCCACTGTGTGGAATAAAACGGACTAGTTTTGCGCAGAATGTAATTTTAATCGTACGTGATTTCAGTGAAACCTTCCCTTCAATATAGCATATCCCTCTATTATGTTATGCATTTTTTTGTACGTCATGAAGACAAACTTGAGACTTTTTACAGTTGGTTTAGCCTACCTTTATACGCGTTACAACTGTAAAAAAGTAAGGAATTTAGGATGTAACTAGAATGTTGGGTACTTTCTTGGATTAAATTATCCTCTAAATAATACACTTTGCATATTGTGCATATCATTTTACACTTTCAGGTTAAGAGCGTTCAAATCTTTTTTCACACGCATTCAACAGTGCCTTTTTTGGAAATGCGTAAATTGCGCAGTGTTGGGATAAGTGTAGGCTTAGCCCAATTTAATGCCCTCACTATATTTTCCATATATGAATATAAAATATCATAATAGTATCACAGTAACCATTCCGTGGCTGTATTTAAGGACTTATGTACTCCTTGACATTTAAAAAAAAATGAACATGTGTACATGTGTGTCTATACACACATAAGACCACAATCTACTTAATAAAATAGCAGAATCAAACGAAAACCACATGCCCTATTATAATTCACATTCCTAAAAACAAAGTCAACTTTAAATAAACTTCCAGGAACGAATTTTACTGTCTCCAACACAACCTTGTAGAATGACTCATAGTTTATTGAAGGGTCTGGCTGTAATATGAATCATCTGATCTACTCCTTTTTGGTCCATAAATTAACACTGATCTGGTTGGGTTCATAGGTTTAGACCGAATGACAACGTGGACAGCAATATGGCACATAAAACCATTCTTTGAAATTGAGCAAATAAACAGTAAAACAAAAGTTTGTTCATGTCCAGTAGTTTATTATTGAAATTTAAAACAATTCCATAAAAGTACAGAGCACCCATTTGAGTGACTACAGGTTTCCCAGACAACAAGAGGTCATTACTGTTACAACATCACCCTGCATCTTTGTAATGAATTAGTTATTTATTTTAATAGTTGAATAGATTAAAAATGAATATGCTACTGTATGATTGGTAAAAGAATCTGGCTTAAGGTGCGCATACTATTATAAAGCAAAATAAAACCCAGCTTTTTCCATGTGTAAATTGGCAGAAACGTTTTTTTCCTCAAAAAATAAATAAACCCAGGCCATTAAAAAATACAATAGTCACATATATGTGAATAAAAATATATCTTTCATATGCACCGCTTCATTGGCAGCATCAACATTATCCATCCCATAAAAATATGGAACATACTGTGGTTGACATTCTCAGGCAAAAAATAAAATCTTTCTGTACAAATAATAGATTCAGGCATTGTTATTTTATATTTGTTCAAATAAAATGCACAAAAATAAAACTTTCTATGAGCTTCTGGAAGCATAATAGGACTCAACAAAAGGAGGCTCTTGCATAGGAAATGAGATCATTTATATCAAATCATATAAATGAATGCACAAAGGTGGCATTACAGGGAGTTTTAGTGAGCACAGCTACTGCAAGCAAAAAAGTGCAACTGTGCTGGACAACAACACAGGGACAAAGTCTTTCTTGTTTTGGAGGACAAGACTAAGTAGATTTGGAAGCAGAAACATAGTGCTTCAAATGGCTATTCTATGTCTCCATTTGAACAGTCTCAACATATTCTACAACATGGCATAATTACAAGACTGGAAACTGTCTAAGAAGCCATATCTTTTCACACACAAGCAAGTGCACTCAGAATATGGTGTACAGTAGTAATAGTGGATAGGTCCGTTGACCCTGTTACGGTCCTGCTGACCCGTGGTGACTGTTCAAAAGCTGGCCACTCTGAGGTCACATCGAGCTGGAGGAATGAGGGTCGACCTTTGACCTTTAAGACTTTCTTCAATGGAGCAACGTCAGGCATGCGTTATTCCACTTAGCAGCACTTTTATCTAGCATTGATGCATGTATCAAAAGTGATGTCCATGTCCATTGTTGTAGTGAGGCAGAAAGGGCAGTAGGTGTGTTTTTCTATTCCAGAGTCTGTTGTTTGAGGCAGGTAGTAACTGTAAACGTATGTGATGTGAAATAATTTAGTCCCAACACTGAGCTCAGCTGGATGAAGCGCTGGCCTCCTTCTGACGCAGCCGCTCTTTCTGTTAAAAAAAGACAAAGGATACACTTGTATCACACACACACATAAACAGCAGTAGCTGGTGTGAGGAGGGAGGTACTTACCAGGCTGTTGGCGTTGACCTTTTTGGTTTCAACACGTTTATCTGCCGTGATTTTCTTAATGTTTTCTTGAGCTTCCTTTAACCTATGGGGAAGCACAGTTTGAAATTACTCCAACAGGTTCTTTATCTAGACCTTGTTTTATCCATCCTATTTTGGTCACATGCTGTTTTTTGTTTCATTCAGCATGTTGTCACATTTGTAACAGCAACTCACTAAATGCTAAGTCATATTCCATATGTATATGGCCCATAGAGCAGCTCTCACATTTGTAAATCAGGGTTTAAGTTCGTCACATCAGATCAAATATCTGATGTCCCAGAGTCTAAACCAAATGAGCAGTACGAAGAGCAGAAGTGCATGCCCTGCACCCTGACAGTGTTTATCAGCTCTCCCGTAACAGGCAGTCTTTAAAAGTCCCCCAGTCTCATCAGAGGGCAGTAAAGGCGGCTGGGCAGTCAGGAGGGTCTGCAGCAGCTCAGAGGAATGCCTGCCCAAACACACGGCCCAGGTCAAAGGCAGCACCATAAATCCAGGCGCAGGGCTGAGGCCTCAGGTCCTCTGGGCTGATGGCCTCCTGCTCAGGGTTCATTAGAAAGCAGCTTCTGCACATCAGCACTCAACAATTACAGACTGGTGTGTGGTAGATGAGCGTCCTCATACTCATTGAATGAACAATTATTTCAATTAATCTTTGAGCACTTGAATACTTAATACAGTTTTCTAAAAAAAACACTTGGTGTTGCAAGTATTTAAAAACAAGACAAAAACTTCAAATAAGTATTTTTATTTACTTTTTCAAAGTTAGAAATGTTGCCTTACGGTAAGGGATGAGATCTAAATGTATAAAGTGTGGCCACTTTTATATGATTTATGATCTTTTGATATTTGTATTTTATATATAAAAACATTAACGTAAAATTTGCCTAGCATATCAAAATGAATAATCAACGTTAATGAATATAAACTTAAACCAGCTCACTTCTCCTTGGAGATGTTCTTGCTCTGTTTCTTCCATGTGTTCTTAAAGTCATTGCAGAATTCAAACCATAGCATGAAGACGTAGTTGGGGGTCACCTCCTTCTCTCCTGGTTTGGCCTTCAACCCAAAATAATTCACCATGTCCTGGAACCTGCAAGTAAACACATGGCACAGGCAGAATGGAACATTAACATATTAACTAACACTATGCATTACTATATAATAAGTGTGGAGTTGAAGAGGAGGTTAGCATCCCTCCACTGAGCAGTGGAGTAAAGCCAGTAGCACCAAGACTCCAAATGCAAACATATAGATAACAAAGCTTCTTTAATCTCTGGCTCACGATAACATGAGAATGAAATGTTCAGACTGAAGCTCAAAAGACAGATGTGAACACATTCAAACCTGTGGTTCTATTGTATTGGTGTATGGTAGTTTAATTCTTCGTAACCACATATGAAATCTTTTGAAGTACACATAGAGTCTGCTCCCTCCTTCAGCCCAAACATGAGTGTCACTTAGCCAATCTCATTTATGAAGAAGTTTGATAAGAATGGAATGATGTCACACTCTTAGATTATTTGGTCATTTTTTTTAAATACCAAAAGAAAATAGCCACATTCACTGTATACAAGGTCACTACTGTAGATGTATCCAACCACATTTCAAAATCTGCACAAGTGGGACAGGTAAAATGTCAAAACAAATTGTAATAACAAATGTATGGAAATACATTTTTTGAAAATGCATGAAACCACATTTGAATCATTTCTCAACAGCAATAGTCTGAATACTGTCTGTTAATGCAGTGCCTCTCTAGTGACCAAAGTATGGACATCCTTTATACCCAAAATTTATCATGGAGGATAAAATATTACAAAATTTATTATTTTGTAATACTTTGCATCATCCTTTATTTACATTTTATGCAGGCCAGCTAACTGAGAATAGAATTTGGTTTATAGAAGACATGCAAAATGAACAATATGCTGGCCAGACGCTCTGACCATAGCCTGCTTCCCATTTCCTAGAGATGCCGTCACTTTGCTGGATGCTCGGAGAGTGCAGTGCAGTAGATCATTTCTACAGAAGAAGAGGCAGCAGGAACAAAGGCCTTTGGATGTTTTGGACAGAGCAGGTCCAGATCTGTCTCCAACGCTATGACACGACCAACTCCTCTCTATCAGCTCTCCTTTCAACCCTGGGTCATTGGGTCAAAATTTACACAAATCAAACCAATTCTTGAGAGCACTATTCACACGAAACAGATGCGGACAAAAGCTAAACAAAATCAGGCAGAAATCAGTTCATTTGTGAGCTGGTCGTGGACAATTAGGCCTGCACACTTCAGTTTTCGCCTTATGATGCTATTGCCGTGAGAGGGTTTAC
>JACM01030721.1:0-30156 GCA_000787095.1 Periophthalmodon schlosseri | reverse complement strand
ATTATTATTATTATTATTATTACTGTATTTTTATTTATGTGTTTTTTATTTATTTTATGTTTTTTTAATTATTATTATTATTACATTATTTATTTTTATTTATTTAATTTTACTCATCTTTTCCTCAGAGGCAGGCAGGTAATGCCACAGGGTCAAGCTACTGGTCAGCTCTATGGAGGGGTGACCCCGCTCACAGTAAGAAAACAGGTTTTTCAATTGGTATTTTTTTTTTTGCATCTATAAAAAAATAAATAAATAAATGTTGGAATTGACTGAATGCAAGAACATCTCCGTAGAGACAAGCAGGTGACTACATCTTCTACCTGAAAAGTTCCATAGTGCACGTTTCATTTTAGGTGTGTTTCGTCTTTGTATCTTTGAAATCTACCGTACGGTCGCGCTTACAATGGTTTGAATAACTGAGTCTACTAACTAACTAACCTAAAACAGAAGGAGGTGGAGGTGGACACTTCAAACTCAGATCTTGTACTGGAGGTTAAGTGTGGGATTTTGAGCGACATTTTGGATTTTGTTGATTTATTTTAATTGCACCCTTATAATTATTTCCTGCTGTCTTGTGTATCAAATTTGAGAAAATGTTTGCCAAAAATCAATCACTTTCAACAAGTCAGTGGGTTGTATTTATCAACACAGCGTGCAATTTGGGTCATTACCAGTAGGCTACCAGCGTGGGGTAGAGCAAACACATTTCAAAACGCATCTTATTTACTCAAACTTTAGGCACGGAAAAAAATACAAATGCCATGCTAAAGATTATCTGGGCTAGCCAAACCAGTATTAGCCTACTAGCATAAATCAATGTAAACGCAATTCCCTATTATTGAGCCGCACAGAAGAAACCTTGTGAAATATTTATGACCTGATCCAAATAGGTTAGATCATTGAGATGCAGTTGGTTGTCCCGGGAGAGACAGAAAAATATTTGGTAGTTTGTTATGTTTGGAGGTAACTTTGCTAAAAACACTATAATTATGTCCTATTCACACATAGGTCTCAGTAAATTGCCAGCTACAAAATGCCAGGACGTTCAGCAATGACTCCCATTCACTCACCCGCTGCGTTCCAGTCGCCCTCGGAGGTCGCAAGTTGGATCTCGGAATGACGCAATCTCTGAGTTAAACACTAGTATAGTGACTAGTATATTACAGAAAGACTCAATAAGAAATAAAAACTACGAAAGTGTTGGAATCAGCCAAAATGCAGATCCAATTAAGTTAAAGTAGTAACCCGGACATTGTCACTACATTAACAGCTAATAAAGCAACGTTTGAGAGGGAACTTCTTCTTTTGTAGTCATTAGCTCCACGTACACCACAGACTGTCTGAAGATCTGGAGTGAGTGTGACGTCACCCACAGCGTTCGGCTCCAGTCAAATGAAGCTTGTTGAAGGTAACGCCCCTTCCCGCCCACACCGCTGGTTTAGCACGGAGCGGGCGCTTAGCAATGCTGTCAATCAAATCTATCTGTTGCTAATGCTAGATGGAATGACCTTGGGGAAAGAAGGCACCTGATTTGTCTGTTATTAATGTTTACATCTTGATTTACGGACACAATAGCAAAATAAAGAGCCGGAAGCGCGCCCCTGATCACTTCGTATTTGGAACGCGGCAGCTAGCAGGTTAGCCATGTCCATTATATATACAGTCTATGGGATACATGCTAGCATAACAGTGCATAACAGCATTTTATACCTGTAGAGGTGGATGGACAGGAAGGAGCAACTAAAGGCAAAATAACACAAATACGATCAATATTCTAACTGCAAGTTTTTTTTTAAATATCACCAAACGCAAAGCGCAGCCATGTTGGATTTTCTAACTCGGGCTCTGAAATATAGAAATTCCAAGATCGCATTCCAGTTGTATAAGTCGGAACTCAGAAAAAACACTCTTAGAGGATGACTGGAACACACCATCAGTCCCAGAACATTGCTGGGTCTGCTCTGCTCACACATAACCAAGCGTCTATTTCTATCAATGAGAGCGGCGCATAACCAGGAAACCAAGCTCATAACCATGGAAATCAAGCTTGTAACCAAGGAAACCAAGCTCATAACCAAGGAAATCAAGCTTGTAAGCAGGAAACCAAGCTCATAACCAAGGAAACTAAACTCTTAACCAAGGAAACCAAGCAGTGGTACTGGCTTTATACACAGGTAACTCATGCATATTCCTGCCAGATCAAAAATGCAGGGAAATCAGTTCTAGCTTTGTTTACACACGGTGCTGTTATGGCAAAATGCAGGTAAATTCCCAGATCAGGCTGCTAATGGGCCTTATTATAATTAGAACATTCGATAATCTCTGTTCAGCTTCCCGCATATGTTGTATGATACGTTCGAAGCGCTAAAATTTGATAGTAAACATTATTCTGTGTAACAGCATAACATAAAACTTATCATTCGAATGCATTTGCTATGGTCAGTCATTCTAAAAACATAAGTTGAGTATTGTTTGAGTAACAGATATAGAAAACAATGTAGAGTGCCAAGTTTAAACCCTCGCCCCCCCCAAAAGGGTCACTGACTCAAACCTTACCTGTGTGAATACTGTTGTTGTGTCCCTTGGCAAGACACTTCACCCACATTGCTTATTCCATTGAAAGTATTTGCAACAGGAAGACCTGGCAACAGAGTTATACCTGCTATACCTGCTTGTTTCCATGGAGATGTTAATGCTTTGCCTTGAATGTCCCACAGTACAGCATTAAACTTAACATTTATTCAATTGCTCATGTTTTTTTGCTCATAGACGCCTTGAAAAACATGAATTCTTACTGTGATCTGACCTGTGACTTGAACCTGACTGTCTTCATGCAGATGGATAAATGTCATACTGTGGAACATTCTAGATATGGCAAGAACATCTCCGTGGAAGCCAGCAGGTTAGCGTAAGTTTCTTATTGCACCTTTAAATAATATAATCTCATAGGGTGTTCCGTCATGTATGGTAGGCTTCACCAATTGCAAGCTACCTGTATTTTAAGTTTATTTTTAGTGACAGTTTTGGCACTGTGATCCGGGGTCACCGAGGCACAACCAGACAAGGCCAAGGCCACGTCGGGTACCCGCACAAGACTATCATCTCACAGGGTTACGGGAGGGTTAGGGGGGGGTGGAGGTCTGCGGAGGTGCATATGTTCTCCAGCCAACATCATGCGTTAGTGTAACCCGATCTCTGCTTCCTACTCCCCTGGGGGCCCTAACCTTGAGACAGAGCCAGGCGAGCAGGTTAAAAAGCTACAAAGCTTGGCCTTTTCTCAATGAGCTTCATGATAAAGTCACCTGAAATGGTTTTCACTTCACAGGTGCGCCATGTCAGGGTCAATGAATGCCAATTGTCAAAAGCAGTGATCAAAGCAAAGTGGCTATTTTTAAAAATCTAAAACAAGTTTGGATTATTTAGAGTTGATTTTTTGTTTGCTACATTCCATATGTGTCCAGTCACTGTTTTGATGCCCGCAATTAGAATCTACAAGATAAATAATCATGGAAAGAAGAACTGTGACTGGTAGTGTAGGTTGAAAGTAGCTTAAAAAAATAATGCAAAAACGAGGACTTGAATTGTGAATCTTCTAGTTCAGGGGTAAATGCTACGTTGCTGTATGTCTGATATACCTAACACGTGATCTACATTCTAGATCCAATTCATTTACGTATGTTTCATGTCTTTATTTATTTTTATTTATTTATAGCATTTATAGCACAATTATTTATTTACAGCACCAAAATAAACTCCTTCTCATTCAGTCAATTGTATAAAAAAAATCCCTGCATCTGCTGCACGCTGAAAATGTAAGCGGTTGTAACAAGCTAAAAACAATGACAGCTAGCTTCAATGCTGCTCTGATGCTTAGTGGCAATTTGAACAATATAATAACTTGGTAAAGGTTTATTGACTTTAAAAACATGGAGGAGCTTCTGGGATGACAACTTGCTTCCATGTATCAGATGGAAGAAGAATTTTATTATATGCAATTATACTCAAACTTGTGTGAATTTAACAAAACACCACTCCATGCATGTGTTCGTCAAGGAAAAGTTTATGTAAAAACTCCAGAATGTCAAATTTGCATAAGATACAACTTAAAATGTTAAAGCTCAAAGCCACAAAAGACATCTATGCAATGACATCCTCTTGCTTCATTGTGAAAAACCGTGTTATGGCTAATAGGACATTTTTAATTAAAGACTCCGGCTCATTATAGACCCAACTGTGACGAAACTCACAATTGAAATTTCTCATTTTGTATGCAGTACATTTAATAATAATGGCGTATTATTCCCCATCTTCATTTCACGCATTAAATAATATCATTCCCAGACCCCATTAGGGTCTTTAATCAGGGAGGGCAGAGATGTACTGCTGATGGGCTTTCATAATAACCAGATAATTCTCATATAAATCATTTTTTCGTTTTTCATGGAACAGTTCTAACAAGATGTCTTAGTTATGTAGGTTTTGAAAAATTCAGAATATATTCAGAAAAAGTAGCGTAGTCAAGGAGATGGGAAAAAAAGTGCAAAAAATTATTTCAAGGATAAGTAAAGGTGTAAATAAAATAAATGCCTTATGCATTAAACAAATCCAGGAGCATTAATATTTGAGAGAAGTGTTAAACTAATACATACATTTCAGTACATGTTGTAGAGGTATCAACTACAGTGGGCAACAGTAGCTTATAGGTTATACCCCAACCCAACAGTCAGGGTGTGTGTGTGAGTGTTGGTGGTGGTTGGAGGAGCCGATGGCACAAATTGGCAGCCTTGGCTTCACAACTTCATCCACCAGTGCACCAGACAGAGGCTCTGGTGGTTCCCGGGACTCACATGGAGGGTCAGTTGAACCTGAGGCTGTGAAGGTTCTGGTCGGTCCATCATTACAGGATCTTTGAACTGGAGGTCGTTCTCCACCTGGTGTGGCTCAGGCTGATGTGCTTTGAAAAGTAACTCTTCTAGAGCTCTGATTTTCCTCAGCAGATCCTCCTCTCTCTCCATTAAGCCCTTCCTCTCCTCACACCAGCTCTGCTGTTTGACCTCCACTGTTCCTCTCTCTCTCTGTAGAACATCTCTCTGGAGACATCTTCCTCCCTCTTCCTCTCCTCTCTTTCTAGGAAGACATTTTTCTCATCCATCCACTGCGTCTCTCACTCTCTCCACTGACTGTTCTTGGCCTCTAAGGCCTCTCTGAGAGCAGAGATCAGTTCCATTGTTGTGGACATGATGGTTTTAGTCAAAGGAAAAATCTGGCAACCATACCCATCAACATTACAAAACAGTGGAGCCTTGAATTGTAACCCTGTCTAGCGTTCCTACATGAACAATTGTAACTGTCTAATAAATGGGACAAGCTTTATGCAGTACTTCATTTCTCTTGACTGTAAACATCTATCCACTTAAGCTTATCGATTAGAACTGATACTGCTCTTTTAAAATCTCCATTGTTCTTTAGTTCTTGCTGACCATACTGTCCAGATCATTTCCCTAAAAAGGTGCACTATGTAAACTTTCTTGTGGAGAGTCTGTCAATTGCTTGTCTATATGGCAATTCTATTGCTTTGCCTGGCATGTTCCACAGTAAGGCTTTAAATTTGTTTATCATGCATTATTCAGTTGCAGATGTTTTTTATTGCTCTAAAATACCTTGAAAAAAAAGATTATTACTGGGAGTGCTTGCCTCTTCGCAGATCTGACTTGTAACCTGTTACATACTGTGGAACACTGAGCGGGCTTGCCCCTCCACAGATGTTACCAAACCATGAGTCAGGAACATGTTTCGTCTGTCTGGGATAGTGTCATGCAGTTGTTTCCTTACAGTTCTCCAAACGCTGCGAATTGTTTTCTTTTTTGTCACTCTTAAAAAAAATGCACCATGACAGAGAATCAAGTATCTGGGATAGTTTCATGTTTGTTTCCCATGATTCCTTGCAACAGTGTGCCTGATTGGACGAAAATTATTTAAGAAAATGCTACGTAAAATGAATAGATTATACTTTAAAATCTCATTTTTTAGCAACATTCAATGCACGATGTAGGTAGCATTTATCTTGACACGAATCAATTAAAATCAGGTAAAGGCCCTTTAAATAGAACAAAAAGAAAAAAGAATTAACCCCATTGGTCAAGACAAAATGAGATCTAACTAAATATTTCAGCATTCTGTCCGCATCAATCCTAAATTGTACTCCTTCGCCACATCATCCCTCCTTGTTAATTTATAACTGGTGATGAGCCCCATGCATTTGTAATTCAGCCTGGCCATATCTTCATCTTTCTTATCAGTATTCCAAGGCCATCCACTGTCTCCTCTCCTCTTCCTCTCTCCTCCTCCTCCTCCTCCTCCCCTCTCCCTCTCTGCTCCCGGTGTCCTGTTGCTCTGCTCTTTGGGAGTACCAGACCTCCTGACGGCTTAGTATTGATCTCCCCATCTTCTTTCTCTTTCATTCTCTCTATCTTTCTCTCTTTCTTTTGCACGCACACACACATGCATGCATTAGAGTGACAAGATAAAAGGGTCTGTGTGCCCTTAGGCAACGCTAGCTAAACATGAAACCAGCGTCTCTCAGCTGCGATGTATTACAAGCAAAAACACTTAACAAAACCCCGAGAATGTGAACTCTGCTTGTCCGCAAAGAAGAAGCTAAAAATGTAGCGATGTCGGTTAGCTAGCTTGGGAAAAATTGCTTATTTTTAGAGTGTAGAAGTTGTAACGTAGCTGTGGTCAAACGTTTCATCATTATTTACAGAAAGATGTAGATAACAATGCTATTTTGCTATGGGCGTTATGCTGCGGGGGAAGACTTGACTACGTACGGAACAAGACTGATGTAAGGCTATGGATTAAAATGGCAAAAGTAATTGGGTTTGTAGAAGTCGGTGTCTGCAAAGAATATGCAAGAAAAATAAAATACTCTGTAAAGATGCCCCTATTATGCAAACTTGCTTGCGCGTAGAGAATAAGATAAAAGAAAATGTAGTGACGTGGGTTAGCTAGCTAAAAGAAATTGCATATTTTAGCTCAAGTGGTTTGGTTTGTCGGGGGTCCATTTTTGTGAAGTATTTGAAAATACTCTCTGAAGATGCCTGTTCCATTCATTTGAGAAAGTGATAACCTATCTTTTTTTTTTTTTTTTTTTATTTTATTTATTTATTATCTTCAGCCTTTTTCTTTTTACTTATTTATATTTATTGATTTAAGAGCCTTATGTTTGAACTTCCTCTGGACGCTATAGCCTACTGTAGACATATGGTCCACCTGAGCAGAGATAAGGAAAAAAAGTCCAAATTGTTAAAGTTTGGCCAATAATTGACTATAATTTCTTGCACCGTATGTATGTTTTTTTTTGTTTTGATTGATTTAAGCGCCATATGGACAAAATTTCAAATTTGGGACAATATTTTCAGTGCGATCCAGCTCAAACGATACCATCTTTATATGCCCTTGTCTCCTCCTTAGCCAGTGTGTGTGGCCTTGTTGTAATAACTGCATACACACTCCATATGGGAATACAAGCGTTGCATCCCCGCACTGTACTCCCCATGCATGCACAAGCTAACAAGAGCCCGTCAGGAATCGATACCTGGCCTGAAAAAACGACATGGCTTTCAGCTGCTGCGACCACATCAATCACCCGTTAGCATTAGCTCATCTCCCCGTGCTGCGTCCGAGCTAGCCTTCCATGCTATATCTCTTCCACGCTATCTTCCACGCTCCCTGCCCCAACTTCTCCCTCCCTCCCTCTGCAAGCTCAGCGGATGCCCCTTGTCACAGCTCCGATTTCAGCCTTCTGAAGTTTCCTAATTGATCGCAATTAGAGCCGCTATGCAGACTAAAGAGGGAGGGAGGGGGGAGTGGGTTGGGAGATGGGTGCGGGTGCAGGGGGTTGAGGGGGTTGGAGAAAGCATGACAGACCCACAGACACAGACATAAAGAGAGAGAGAGAGAGAGTGGGGCAAGGGGGGTAGTGGGTGGGGGAGGAAGAATTACAATCAATATGGCTGTTTGGAAGAGTGGCTACATTAGCGAGTGGACTACATCTGACCACATGCAGGCTGTAGCTGGGGCAATAACACAGGGCACTGGGGATTAGGGAGAGGGAGTGGAGGTAGTACAGACAGAGACGGGGGGAGATGTCGGGACACGATGGAACAAAGTGAAAGCCAAGCCAGACTATAGGGCAGGGGAGTTTCTACTGGTTGGGCCCTTGTATAAAATGCTGTTCAGGGGTGCTTATTTACCCATGATACAACTTTTTTTTTGCTTTGAACTATGTTATAAAGTCAAAAACTTACCTGGGTTGTATTTCCGCTTCATTCAAGCTTGTTTCATGAATCCAGTTTACAAGGTCTCTACTGGTTGGGCCCTTGTATAAAATGCTGTTCAGGGGTGCTTATTTACCCATGATACAACTTTTTTTTTGCTTTGAACTATGTTATAAAGTCAAAAACATACCTGGAGTTGTATTTCGCTTCATTCAAGCTTGTTTCATGAATCCAGTTTACAAGGTCCTCTTGTTCTGAGCCTCAGAAATCACTCTGTTTGAATTTCCCCTAAATTGTTATGTCACAGGTATAAATCCTGAGATCTCATGTCTATAGATTGTGTAGCGTTCTGGTGTAAGGAAACACGCTGAATTTCTTCTGGTTTTTATTTTCTGAACACAAGGGCTACTGTAGGCCGTAATCCACGTCAAAACAAAAGCAAATCAACAGCAGCCTGAACGCACTAGAGTCAGACTCCCAAAACAGACCAGTAACTGACGAATAGAACCGCCTCATCAACTTGTCGGCATAGCAACAAAGCAACAAAAGCAGTCACATTAACAGCAACACATAAACAGTTACAAGAACAACAAAATGTGTCAACTCTGAACTAAACACAAAATACCAGAACATTACAAATGGTACAGCTCTGTTATCGAGTTTTGACAGCTTATAGGACAGTAATGGGGATTTTTGAAGCTGAGATAAAAAAAATATATATATATTATTTTTAAATGTTTTTATTTACATTTTTGCTAGCTCCTTTATTCATCAGGGATTGCATAACAAAATTGTCAATTTGCAATTTAAATGCCATATCACCAGATGGTCACATATGGTGTGACTGGAGATGGCAATGTGTTTTGCCAAAAGACACAAGACCAGATTTATCTTGTGTCAATTGGCATCAATTTTAGCACAAAATCCTCTTCAAAATTGCCTTCAAACTTGCCATCAAAATTATGCGCCATGATTGCAACATCTTACTTCCTGAAATTGCCCTGAACATTTTTTTGAAAGCAAAAAAAAAAAAAAAAAGTTTGGGAGTGAAAAATACATTAGCAGCGGTGCAAGGACACCCGAGGAGCGAGTCGGGGATAAGGTCGGATAAAATCAAGAGAGATTTTGTCGAGAAATGTAACAGCCAAGAGGTGATACGGTGGCCTGCGAGTGAGGGATTTGTAATAGAGATAGACAAGGCGATGAATGACAGGGCTAGCATAACAATGGTGCCCAAAGCCTGCTGTATCCTTCGTGCAAACGTCCCTGATCCCTCCTTTTTTCACATTTAAATTGTCTTCCATTGTGACTTGCAAGCCTAGCTTAACCCCCATCAGCTAGCAAATACTCGGACACTTTGCCACCCAATTCTGACCCCTGCAAGCCATCTCCGGGACACACTGTAAAAATGGAAGTGTTTAAGTTAAGATGACTTGATGATTTGAACTGATTTGATGAATTTATGAATTTTTATTAGAACTTTTCTTTTTTGTGCTAGATTTAGATATTTCATTTAGTTATTTGGTCTATTAAAATATTTAAAAATTCTGACTTTTTTTTTTTGTTTAAAGCAATATACAAGAATGTATTATGTATTATGATTATGAGGATTATTATTATTATAGTAGTAGTATAGTAGTAGTAGTAGTAGCTGTTTTAGTAGTATGATTATGTGTACTAGCTCAGCATCCAAGGCCAATCCATGGATCTTGGGTGTGTTGAAAGAGTTGATTTCATGGACAGAGCCCTCCAAAGGATATGTGCTGTGCCCACAAGGGGATGTTTTTTGGAGTTCATGTATATGTATGTTGCCTGGTTTGCTCTATGTGCGTGTCCATTCCCTTTTTGACGGATCCAAGAGCTCTCACAATCACCGGGACAGTTGATGTTTCTAGTCCCCACATTCTCTTGATCTCTATCTTGAGGTCTTCAGCTCTATCAGCCCCCTGGAGACAAGCCGGTCACACGGTGCACCTTTAATGTCTTATTGTGAACTATTCAAAACAAGATTAATATTACGATACCAGGCCATCGGAACTCTTGGTATTTTTTTGCAGTGCGCCACCCACTCCTCCTCCACCCCTCCCCTCTTTAATCCCTATCAATGGGCGCACACAAACAACCACTGTCACCAATGTTTGCCGGAAAGATAGGCTCAAGTTTCCAACCCTCCTATGACTTTACTTGTCAATGTGACCCTACGGCTAAGCTAACCCAAGCGCCGAATACCAAGCGGGTTGTCGCCACCCGCCACTCTAGCGAATTGTCAGTTGCAGCAGATGGGAAGTTGGCAAAGGAGGACTTGTCAAATCATATATGGGTCTTCGCTTCAACTTTTGGCGCGACCATCCAAATTTGCCAGTCAGGAATACTTAGGTCCGGAGCGCTGTCCTGTCATGTCAGTGCTAGGATTTTACAAAGCAGGGCTCCCTTGGTACGTTGTCTTCGGCTGTCTTCCAAAAAGCAACGTTACTGGAAATATTGTCATGTCAGCTCGGGCAGAAGAAGGCCCGGGTTAACAGGATTGCGTAGGCTTATTGCGTTGCTGTCAGCGAATTCTAGGTCAACGCAATGGCAAGTGGCGCTGATTTTAATATTGCCCTGTCAATGTCCATGCATAGGCTGCGTCTGGGTTGACAACAAAAGCGTGGAAAGACAATAGAAAGATGGAGGGAGAGAAAAAGAGAAGGGGAATGAGGGTGAAGGTGATGCTGATAAAATTATATTACCTGTCTTATCAGTGTTGTGTCAGCAAAGCCAAGGCAGAGATGTGAAATGGGGATAGTAGCGCTAACCCAAAACATGCACAATAGGTCAAATTCTCCAGCTAAGTTAGCCCTCACCAAACCTAGCTTAAGATCTGGAGATGGGTCCCTGGGCGAAGTGTTGCCCCAGTAGTAACCAATTTACCTGTTGGAACAATAAAATGTTCCTTAACCTTAAACCTTCACCTTAAGTTGGTTTTGCATTTATGTGGTTCTGTAGTTTGCATTTCTAAATAATCTTTGAAGGACTTAAGATTGTTTGCTTGGCCAGCCAAAATGACGCAGTTTGACAACAGAAAGATGTTTGCATCTGGTATCGTTTCCTGTATCTCCCCGACTTCAGATGGCTGTGATTGACATGTGGATTACTCAGTCAGAAATGCCTGGCTGGTTTGTGTTAAAAAATAAAAATACTGTAAAGGACTGACAAACAGAACAGATTCCTGCAGAATCAACAAGCGAAGAACGAAACTCTTATCTGAAGTAAAAGAAGTTGTATATTTTGTTGGCCCAGAGGAAGGGCATCTGGTGTAAAAAAGAAAAAAAAAACAACAAACACTTAATAACTGTGTTTGAGAGCTACTAAAACTAAAATAAAATTATGCTTGTCCCAGTGCTGCTTTAGAACATCAGGCATTCCAATCAAGTGTTGTGGTTCGCAAAGGCAGGGCATCTGGTATAAAAAAAAAATCCACCAATTCTCAATAACTGTGTGTTTGAGAGCTGCTACGTCAAAAATTATATTATACTTGTCCCAGTGCCATTGGAGGAAGAATTCAACGCTGTGGACAAATTCGTCTTGAGGAACAATTAGGAATACCTTGCCATACCTTATCTTCTATATTAAATTGCTTTGTGTAAAAAGTAACTTTCGCAGTTCTCAACTTTTGTTCAAACCATGCGGATGTTCATAAACGTTGACAGACACATGCATAACTTTGTGGGAAAATGAAAGCCGCTAATGCAAAGTAAGACTTGATGTATAACATTAGCTACTCCCACACAGAATTAAACAGAAGGGAACAGACTGCAGCCAGATCTTTGCTTTTGGCAGACAGACACACTCCCTTCTCTATACAGTTCTTGACACCGGAGGAAACTTGGGTGTGCAGAATATATATCAAAAAGATTGCTCAAATGGAATGGAATGCAAAGCTTAAATTAAAAACCTCTCTGGGCCGACGTACCGATATGAGTCATCCAGATTACTGTAAAAAATGTCTCTTGCAAGTTTACGAAAATCATTACCGGAATCATTCAAAATATTTTGCACGTGAACTCACAGGTGACATAACCATACAGAGACAGCTACTGGAACCGTTTTTTTTGTTGGAATGAAAAAAAAAAGAAACAGTACAAAGATTTTAGGTGTGTTTTTTTATGGTTGCAAATATGATTAGATGACACTTTCTTTCTGATGATCGGTTACAAATAACTTTTCTGGTGCAGGGCTCATCACCTGTTTGTCTCCACGGAGATGTTATTACTCTGGAATGTTCCGCAGTACAGCTGTATCTATTTTGCGTTTCAGTTACAGGTGTTTTAATTGGTGATTGCACTGATCCAGCTTTTTCAGGTCCAATACTAATTTTGATACTGTAGCTTTAAGTATCTGCCAATACCCGATATCAACCGATACCAGTGCCGAGACTGAACACAGCATTTACTTCCTTTAAACAAAAAATAACATATGACAAAGCTGATCCAAATGTGTTATGTAGCTGTTATTTATCAGTCAAGTAACTCCAGAACAGCTTTGTGAACCAATATTTAGAAGGAGATATCTGATCCAGCAAGTTTTTCCAGTATCGGCGCCGATATCCTATACCAGTATGAGATTAGTGCATCCCTAGTTTTCAGTGCTAAAATACCTTGAAAATGAAACTTAGCCTTATAAGTTTAAAGCCAAACAGTGTAACATTCTAAGCATAGCAATAGCATCTCCACAGAAACAAGCAAGTGGCGAACGCTCCACCAGAAAAGCTAATGGAGCACCTTAAACTGATCTTTTTTTTCTTTTTTTTTTTTTACCTTTTTATGCAAAATGACACTCGTATCTACTTTTTCTGTTCAATCGATTAGTGCATCCCTAGTTTTCAGTGCTAAAATACCTTGAAAATGAAACTTAGCCTTATAAGTTTAAAGCCAAACAGTGTAACATTCTAAGCATAGCAATAGCATCTCCACAGAAACAAGCAAGTGGCGAACGCTCCACCAGAAAAGCTAATGGAGCACCTTAAACTGATCTTTTTTTTCTTTTTTTTTTTTTTACCTTTTTATGCAAAATGACACTCGTATCTACTTTTTCATGCTACATTTGTTTCATGATTTCAAATGGCCCTTGTGTGTCAGTGTAATTACATCAAACAGAGAATATTTGTGCCTGCCTTGCTAGAGACTAAAAGTGGGTTTGTATTAAAAAGCTCCCCGTGTCCGCTGGTAGCTAATGAAGTCTATTAAGTGCTGCTGTGGCCAAAGTGGTAGATTATTGAATATTCTAAATGGGAGCAAAAACACACAGTGATTTTTGACATAATGAGTGAACTTGGCAGGGCACTCAGGTAATTCTCAGCGCATTAGGCCGGTCTTTAGTGAAGCGCGTACACGTGAAGGTGAATGTTAGGTCCAGATGAAATGGAGAAACAGTGAGCCAATTTGGAGAGTTTACAGCTAAGTGGATGCGCAAAACAAATATGGCAGACAGGAGGGGCAAGGTTCAGCAGTGTTGGTGTGGTTGGTGATATCGTGTTTGTACGTGTGGGTGGAGAAAAGAAGAGTCAAGAAAATCAGATCTATGAAGCACGTAGGGAAACTGAAAATTATAGAAATGTGTAATAGAGAAAAATGGCTTATAATCATAGACTGGATATATAGATGGAAATTGCTAACGCGCTAGTCACCGTGTTCCAAATAGGAAGTGATCATGGGCGCGCTTTACGCTGAAAAATTGTCACGTCTCTCTCTGTAACTGCTACAGTGAGCCTCGTCATTTGGTTTTAAAAATGTTCGTTTTAACTTGCTCTATTTTTTGTTATTGTGTCCGTTTGATTGGCAGTGTTGCTAAGCGCCTGCTACCCGCTAAACCAGCAGTGCGGGGAGGAAGGGGAGTTACCTTCAACAGCATCGCTCCAGAATGGGTCTGTTGTTCCTACGATACTCGCAGTTGGAGTTCCAAATATGGAACTCGGCTCCAAATTCGCACCTATAACTGCTCATTTGACTGGAGCCAAATGCTATGGATGACGTCACACTCACTTCTTTATACAGTCTATGCTTACAATATAATAGTGATAAGTGGACGTATACCAAATATTGATACTGGTGTAGGTATCAACAAGTACAAAACATTCTCAATTTAAAAAAAAATCTTCTTGTTTAGGGGGATAACAGCCCATTCATTTTATAAATATATATTTTTGTTTATCTGCCCATATATTTGATTTTTAGATCATTTCAAGCAGTTCATTATCAGTTGGGGCAAAGTAATAAAGCCAAGGTGCAAGGTCTTTATAGAAGAGTTTGTGTTTTACTACAACACTCATTGGGATCAGATTGATATTCGAGGTTGAGGTATAATACTCCCTACAACAGAAGCATCTGTGTTTTAAAGATCTGTACCATTGTTCACCCATTTTGTTGTTGATATTTTTCCCCTACAACAAGACCTTCTTATTAAATCTACAATATACAAATGCTATCGCTATGCTACTAAGAAGTGCTGACTTGCATTCTCTCCCACACCTGTTCTAGTTATTCCTAAAGCTCCATATTTACGACTCCCACCTTTGTTTACCTGTCGATTCAAAATGACTCAAAGTGCACCTCGCTTGTGTCTTAAAGGCTCCGATGGGGAGGGGGGATAAATTCTCCGACTCAATTACACGTACTGCGAAAAGACCTTCCCTGTAATTTCCTTGCATTACACCTGTTTGTCAGCGGTCGCCTAGAGCCGCTAGAAGGCTGCTTTCTGCACTTCCAATCCTTTTAAACCACCAATGGAATCTTGCAGGGAACCAATGAGTTATGGTGGCCCCTCCCGCGTCAGCTACAGCCCAGTTACCCTTAAGCAAAAGCCCTCAACACTTGTAATTTATCTGGCCCAGCTGCTGAGCGAGCAACAATTTACATTTGCTAATACGGTATGCAAATATCGTCTGTCATTCCGCATCAAGATCGGATGCGGACTTTCTCCCGTTCAATTAAATAAATGGGTCGGGAAAAACTTTGCCGGAGATTTGTGTCAGGGAGTTAAAGTGTGTACACATCGGGTTAGTGTTCAAAGCATTCTGGCAGGCGCAGACTTCCCTGTATGTAATCCTATAGCGCTGGGATATGAGAGGATATGGGTAGAGGAGAGGAGGCTAACGCTGCGCTCACACTTGCATTTGTTTCATTCTGGTTTTAGCCTAGTTTAGTCCTGATGGAGACTTGGCTGGGTCCTGGTCCAGTTCTGGTTTAATCCCGGTCTAGTCGAGGTTTAGTTCAGAGGTTAGTCCCAGTTTAGTCAAACTTTGGTGTTGAGTATGTGCACATGTGGTGTGTCCTTAGGCAAGGGACTTCACCCACATTGCTTAGTATGAAAGTAGTGTGTGCGTGAGTGTTGGTGGGGCTCGGGGGGGGGCCGACGACGCAGATTGACAGCCATCAGCGTAATAGTAGCTTACCGCCAAGTGTGGAGTGAATGAATAATGTAATGTAATTTTAAGTGGCTTTGAGCGTCTGGAATACATTATTATTATTATTAAAAAATGACCACGGATCTGTGAGAATATTACAATATATTGTAATGTTTGAAAAAGTAAACTTTTACTGTGATTTAATGACAAATCTAACAACAACTAGCATGGTGTTCCTGATTATGGGAGAATAAAACGCTCTCTAATTAGATGCAGACCACACGCAGTGGACATATTTTGACCTCAAGAACTGTTTAATTTTGTTCAAATACATGGGAAAAAAGATTGGGTAAAAGACATTTAACTACATATTTTGTTGCATTTTTATTGTTTCTACAAAAAAAGTTTTAGTGTCAGTACTTGAATCACACTAAAATCGTTTTGAGTGGTAGTATCTGTTATTTTTTAATCAACAAATTGACATGCACGTCCATTTTAAAGGTGTGTGTGTAACTTTTCTGATGAACGGTCCACCCTCTGCCTGTCTCCATGGTGATGTCATTGCCTTGCCTGGAATATCCCACAGTATTGTATTAAACTTACATATTAACTTAGGTTAGGCCGCCAGACCAAGTTACTGGTCAGATCCGTGGAGACGCAACCCCACTCACCACCAGGATGGATGTCTTTTATGTATGTATTTCAAACAATAAAACGCCTTTCAATGAAATAAATACAAGATAGATTAATGTCATACTGTGTAACATTACAGGTAAAAAATTGGCAGATCCTCCACCAGAAGCTACTTAGTGCCCTTTTGAATTGGAAATAAAAATTGTAATCTGAAATACGAGTAGTGAGCAACATTGTAGTACATTTATTTTCCATAGTTAGTTTAATTTTAATGGATTTTTTTTGTTGTTTTTTTAATACCAATCAAAAATAATTAATAATAATTTCTTATTATTAATTGATCTTATTAATTTCTTAATAAGCCCTTTATCTTTGCTCCACTGAATAAAACTGCACACACACACTCACACACATGTCATGTTCAAAGCATAGCAGCAGCTTGTACTTCCTTGTATGTAACTTTAGATTCCTGGGCTGCCAGTCTGATGGCATGGCGGTGGACTTTGTGGAATCTGGATATGTGTCTCCGTGTGTGTCCCCCTCCTTGGCCCATGTCCTCCCTGTTGACATGTGCGCCCCATAGTCTCCCCTCCCATAGCCTCCAGAGCCCAACCCAGAGCCTACACAGAATATCAGCGGAGATAAAGGGCATACCTGGCATGTGCGTGTCGTTCTGCTGAAAAAAACTTTGGACCACTGCAAACCGTTTAAAATGAACTAGAAAAAAAAACATTTATTCATTTTACCTGCTCAATAATAAAACATTAGCTCATTGTAAGCCCCCAGCCCACCCCCTCAACCCACCCCAAGCTCTGATCATTGTTTTATTTCTGTTTCTTTTCCTATGCTTTATACCAGGTTTATCATCTTCTTGTCTGTTTCTTTGTCACGTTTGCTTGTCTCTGTCTCTTGTCAAGTCCTGTTATGCTTTGTACCGTACTGTTTTCTTTTTCATAAATAAAATATATTAAAATAAATAAATAAAATGAACTAGTTTTGTTATGTTCTGTTAAGACAAAAAAAAAAAAAAAAAAAAAAAAAAGAAAAAAGTTTTTTAAAAAAAAAAAAAAAAAAAAAAAAGGTACAGATGCCTTTAAATCCCCCTTTACAAATGTCATATAAGAAGTGGTGAAGTTTATAATTTTGGCTGCAAATTGCACAATAGTTATGGTTAGACTAATACAAATTAATTACAACACCTTTATTTTGTTAAATGAATGTGTAAATTGCCAGAAAAAAAATGTGTTCTTTTGCGTAAAGTATCCCTGGATTTTTGATGCAGTTTTTCTGTTTTGGAACACACTGTTACTTCCTGTATTTTTGTACTTTTCTTGTCAACTTTTCTTCACAAACTGTCACTTAACTGATGTAAAACTATGATAGATATTTACCACAGGCACTATTCCACCAAACCAAGTCATATTTAGAAAAAAAGATGAAAACTTGTCAAGCACTCTAAAGGCCTCAGTGGAGGGGATGAATTCTCCAACTCAACTAGGCAGTGTGCACAACGGCACTGGCTTCTACTGGTCAAAGGGACAGTCGGTACGGCCATTTCCACTCCTACTGCATCCCTATGAGATCGGGCAGATCAGCAGTGGACGGGGAGCTGTGGGTGGATGTCACTTTCAACATGTTAAACACTCAAATATGAGGAAAACTTCACCGGAGCATAGTTCTGCTTTTAGAAAGGTACGTCTTTGTGTCTCAGTGCTAATGCTAACGTCTATTAAAACATTCAGTCTAACATAACAACAATTTAACATTTAATTTGTAGTAAAGACGATTACTAAGCCGATTATTTGTAGGTGTAGATTATAGTCTGTGGCATTATTTAAATATTTATTAAGATCTAAAATTGGTCCCAGACTCTGGAACAATCTTCCTCTGTGTATTAGAACAGCCCAGCCTTTAAATATTTTTACATCTTTGTTGAAAACTCATTTTTTGCACTGGGTCCCAGACTCTGGAACAATCTTCCTCTGTGTATTAGAACAGCCCAGCCTTTAAATATTTTTACATCTTTGTTGAAAACTCATTTGTTTGCACTGGCTTTTAGCACGAGCTGACCGGGGTTCTTGTATTGTATTTGTATTGTTTTTATCGTGTTTTTGCATGTTTTGTTTTATAAGACTGCACTTTATATCGCCTTCGTACAGCTCTTTGGGCAGCTGTAGTTGTCCTTAAATGTGTTTTATAAATAAATTTGACTTGACTTGATTAAACTTAGCATTAGCACCGACACGCAAAGATGTACGGTAGCTTTGTAAACACAGACAAGTCCTCCGGTGAAGTTTTCCTCGCGTTTGTAAAGTGTTTAACATGTTGTCAGGGACATCCACCCGCAGCTCCTGATCTGTCAGGATTTATTGATTTTAGCGCAACTCGGCAAAAACCTCATAGACGTTACGTTGCAGTGGAAATGGCGTTGCTTGCTATCCTTCTGATTGGAAGTAGCTGGCTACCGTTGTGCACAAAACCAATTACACTTACTGTGAAAAGACCTTCCCTGTGATTTCCTTGCATTACACCTGTTTGTCAGCAGTCGCCTAGAGCCGCTAGAAGCCTGCTCTCCGCACTTCCAATCCTTTTAAACCACCAAGGGAATATAATGGGGGAGCCAATGAGTTATGGTGGCCCCTCCCTGCCCTCCTTAACTACAGCCCAGCTACTAACCCAGAGCGTACACAGAATATCAGCGGAGATAGAGGGCATACCTGACGTGTGGGTGTCAGCCTGTTGACATGAACGCGGGTGTGCATGGCTAGCATTTCTGCGCAGAGGAATCCTATCCACCTTCCCGGGGTCCTTTCAACGCCCGCCACCACCCACACTCATCACACGGCCCTCTACTGACATACACACGTCGCCACGGTGACCAGATAAACGCAAGACATGCCACTGACAGAGGGGAGACCGGACCACCATGCACCCAAACAAGTAAAGCAGAGGGCTCGCATTTTATCGAGATTCATAGGTCACATTCACAGGGCAGAACCTTTTCGGAGTAGCTTTAGAATGATCTTGAGGTGTATCAGAGCAAGTATAAGACACATAGACTAGTAAACGCCCATGGACCAGTATGGAACCTACCTGGACGGCTGAGGGATTACACAAATATAAGGCCACATGGTAATATAAAAGAAAATATTGTGATTTAATTTTGAAACTGTCGATCTATTGTCTAAATAAGTGTTTTATTATCATTGCGGTATCGGAATCGTATTGAGTATCGAGTCTTATTCCTTAGTATTAAAAATTGAGTTTGGAAATCCTTGCATAGATTGAAATAAATGGTCAAGTTTATATAGAAGGAGAGGGTGGCAATTTCAATCAACCAAAACCAAAAGTTTCTATAACAGCATTACGCATATAGACACTAAGCAATATGTCAGTGGGTTTCAGAATGGTGAAAAACTACGACCGCTGCCATGGCGATTGACAATTTAAAACTAAATATATCTTTTGAATGAGGAAAAAGGCTTCTTTTGTATATAGCAGGAAGCTGAAATCCATGCATAGTTTCTGCCGAGCAAAATTCAAGGTTGGAAGAGTTAGCAACGTTTTGTGCTTGAAGAAAAAAAAGGAAAAAAAAAACCCATTATGTCAGAGTTCTTCAGGGCATGCAAAGAACACACAGTAAACATTATTATTTATTTGATTGTCAACAGATAGTTAATCCACTTCATATCCTCCCAAGTACTGTAAATATTTAAAGAAAAAAACAACTTTCTGAAGCTTGACAAAAACTGCCTCAAGCTACAATTTTGCTTTCAAAAGAAAAAAAATCATCTGGAGCTGAAGCACATTACAAGGATATTCTGTTTTCTTTTACTTTACCTGGCCTGTCCGTTACTGTGGAGATATCAAACATCTCCCACAACCCAAAAACAAACTATGGCATTGTCTACCAGTCATAATAGTATTTGTCAGTTGTTGTAATAGGCCTAAATAGCCAGTGTAAAGACAACCAGACAACTTATAGTACATGTATATATGTGCTTCGTTACGCTTTATCTGATAAAAACAACATTATAATTTTTTTTATTGATTTTTTTGAGCTTTTAACCATATTATAATATTGTTCCCACATTAAAAAAAACACCTGGAGTTGTATTTCGAGTCACTGATGCTGGTTTCAGTAATCGAGTCAGTTTTTCTGGAAAATTCCCAGATTTGTGACATCACAGATAGAGACCCTATGCAGTTTTTAAATCCGTAAACCATCACCATACTCGTTTTAAACATTCCTGTCGTCAAATCACATTCATTACAACTGTGTTTTTACGTCAACATATCTGGACATGTTCGTTATCAGCTAGTTTAATTGTCTTTTCCATGGTAATTCCCTATGCTGCCTGAGCTGTACTAGGTAACAGTACGGCGAGCGCTGAAGCCGTGAAATAATGATAATAATTTAAGATATTATATACAACCCGAGATGCCAAAGCAAAGGTACACAAGAGCATATTTGAAGGCTAGTAACAAAAAAAACAACACAATGAATAAAATGTGTTCTTTAAGAAACTTTCAGTGTAAATAACTCCATCAACAGCAACCAAACAACACATTTATAGACTGGGGAATTGTGAACCAGCTTTTCATCCAACATATTTGAAGAAAACAATATGGCTGAATCATCTGAACGCAATTGGAAGAAAGAAAAAACTTACCTTTGATGAGATGAAATGTTGGCAGAGACCTCCTCTTCACTCTATAACACACAAAAAGAAATGATTATTATGCTGTTTATAAGTTGGGGAAAAAGTTTGCAGTACCAAGTATCTAAGTATGTATTTGAATGTGAAAAAGAAAGTTTCTTTATTCTTAAAGTCATCTCCTGGTTTGGAAATGTACAAATACAATTCAGTTTATAATACAGTGATAGCTTGATATTAGGATGGAAGATGGCGTTGCATGGTAACTAGGGTAACAGGAGATACACTTTGCAGCTTTCAGTCTATATTATAACCAAGAAAATACAATACAATACTATACATGTTTCTTGGTAAATTACATAGTCTTCATAGGTTAGGACTGACCATTAGGCCTGTCATGATAACACGTTTTGAAGTGCGATATATGGCTGAAGTAAATATAGACGATACAAGATAATATTGAAACATAAAGCAGAAATATCCCCAAAAAGTATTCCAAATGTACAATATTGTTAAAAAATATGAGCTGCGATAAAATAAATAAGAGAATGCAACACTTAAGTAGTTACTGTGTTTATAATGGCTCATAGAAATTCATAATTCAAACCTCCACAGCTCAAGTCTCATTGTAGTACAGAAAATTAACCAAAATGTCCCCACTAGTGCAAAGAAAAAGTACACACAATAAATACTCACCCCTCAAAAAATGATTGTCTCATCTGTCATGTATTGAATGGTAAGTAGATATAAAATTTGACAGGCCTATTGATCATATTACCATGACACAGAATTACAAATGCGGCCTATTCCCATATGCAGTTTCCATGTAATTAGCACAATTACCACGGCAACTAAAACAATAAAAAAAAGCAAGTGTCCTTTTAGGAGCACTATGTAACTTTTCTAGCGGGGGGTTGGTCACCTGCATGTCTTGGAATGTTCCACAGTTTGGCATTAAACATACCCATCCTTTATTTAGTGAATTACAGGTGTTTTATTGCTTAAAAACCTTGAATAATAATTAAAAAAAAGATAAAATTAAAAAAAAATCTTGTTTTATATTTGTTTTATTTATGTATGTTATTTTATTTATTTATTTATTTATTTCACTTTATTTTTTATTTGATCTTTTTTATATTTTTAAATGTATTTATTTTTCCCCCCATTTACATTCTTTAGATCTTTTCTCACTTACGAATTACTAGTACTAGCACTTTCCTCTGTCGTTTCTGCCTCACCCGCTCCAAAATCATGGAAATATTACACACACACACACACACACACACACACACACAGACACACACACAACACAGACTTGTCACATACAATTGAAAATAGCTGTTACGTCTACAAACCATGTTATGTCTTGGTATGTCTTGATATGTCTATCACTACTTGTCACTACTGTATAGGACTGGTCACTGTTTGTCTGTTTTGCATTAAATAAAAATATATATATATATCTTGAAGAAAATGCATTGTTTTGGTGAGCGGTGTTGCCCCCCCACAGATCTGATTTGCAACTTAGTCTAGTGCCGTCCCTTGCTTGTCTTCATGGTGACAGATAAGATGAATACCTTGCTGTGAACATCCCAGGCAAAGCAATAACATCTCCACGGAGACAAGAACAGTGCACACTTCAGTCCCTCCACCGGAAAAGTTACACAGTGTTCCTTTAAACTTGCAAATTTGTAGAAGCTCATACCACACAGACCAAAAACAGCAACTTGCACTCTGAGTAAATATTAAAGAAGTTTACTTTTTCAGGGCATCACGGCCAACGCCTCTGGCCATTCTGTTTTCTGCTCAAACTGAGAGTTGCCCAAACCCCATATCCAATGATAAATGTATGCGGCCCATAGGCAATGTGTTATCCGCGCATTTTCCGAGCCGGGCCCTCTCCATCTGGTTTCCATTCTCCCCACCTGCCCATCACTCCTCGGCATGGACAGGTGAGACGATTACACGCTCCCCTCTCGCTGTCTGCCGAAGCGCACACACACAAAAGCGCTAGCTAGCTCCTTTTCACGCTAACTTAACGTGCCACGGACATCAGCCGAATCTGCTGCGCTGTAAAACGCCTGTTACCGCGGCGGCGTCATTGCTCCTGATGAAGTGGTCTAGCTTTGGGGTGTAAAAGCTCCAGAGAGGTACATTACGAGACATGAAAGTGAGCGGGACGAAGGTGGGGAAATTGGGTTAAGCTAAGAGTGAGGTAGTGTGACTGCAAGGAGAGGAGAAAAATATTAAGGAATGTTGAAAGCATGTGCTGCTATGGGGGGCTTTTTTAAGAGAGAACATGTTTCACCACTCATCCAAGAGGCTTCTTCAGTCTTGACATGGTTTTAAAAGGTACAGTATGTAACTTTCTGGATGAGGCACATCACCTGCTTGAGTCAATGGAAAGTGAAAGTAAAAACAATACACCATATAAATAAATAAATAAATAAATACATTTTATGCCATACTATGCAATATTATAGCCAAAGGAACAACATCTCCATGGAAACAAGCAGGAGCAGGCCAAATAAGAGTCAGGTTTGTGGAGATGCAAGCCCACAGTAAGAACATGTTTGTTTATGTATTTATTTATTTATTTTGAGTGTTTTTCAGTGCAATAAACACAACTAAAATAATAAATGTTTTCATTTTAGTTTATTATTTGGTTAAAAAGTATACTGTGGATTAAAGGTTAATCTGAAGGAAGAAGCTAACTACACTCAAACTAACACACCTTAGTTGTTTAAAGTAAGGAGTATGTCTTATTAGTTAAGTCCATTGAACTACCCTAAGGTGTGAACTGTCATATTTTGCATACTAATTTCTGCCCCAATGGGTGAGCTAACTCAGGTGATAGTTCACACCTCAGGGCAACTAGGGTGTGTTAGTTTCAGTGTGGTCAGCTCCTCCCTTCAGACAGATGACTTACAGAGCCCTGTCAGAACTACAGAAGCTACTTGGATGGCAAAACATATTCATGTGTTGCCCAATCAGTATCAAATATCTGCTGTTGTTAGTACTACATGCGAACTCCTTGCTATTCTAAATGTGTTGTTTTTTTGTTGTTGTGTTTTTGCCTTGTCAGGTTCACTTGTTACTGCATTGAAATGACTTCTATAACTTCTATTCAAATTTTGTCTCACACTCTGAGTCAGATCCCGCCTCTTCATCTAAAAAAAAACCCTGTCCATTTCCAGTTCTCATATTACATGCATGGGTGTAGCTAACCATATCAAAAACTTCCTCCACGCCAGACCCCACAACATCTCCCAGCACATGGCCTCGGTATTTAGCCCAAATCAGGAGTGACACATTGGTCTTGTTGTGCATGAGTAGCTCAAATGAACCTCACTTTTGGTATACGCGGGCTGTGGTGGGTGGTAGCGAGCTTTGATGTGTCAGAATACACGGGCTGTTGTTTAGCCTGATTACGATCTTTCATCAACCTCCATCCAAACAGATTCTATAATCGTTTTTCTTCCTGGCCCCACTTCAAAGGCCAGGCTAATGATGATTATAGCAAATGTGATTAGGCCACATTAAGACGGATTATTTGCTTTTCATTTGTACCATAGGATAACACAATTACCTTGGCAACGCTTCGTGAGGATGTGTAGCGGCATGTACTGTATGCCAACACTAATAATTATTCCACAAAAGTTATTTATTAGGAAGTGACATGAATTAAAGGTGTACTATGTAGTTTTTTCAAGTGGAGATTTGCTACCGGCTTGTCTCCATGGAGATGTTATTTCTTTGGCTGGCTGTGACTGTAAACCATAGTATCTGTCTTGCATTTCTATTACATCGATTGATGCATTCGTTTAAGTTATAAGATAAGTTTAATGCCATAGTGTGGAACACCCCAGGCAAATCAATAACATATCCATGGAGACAAGAACAGAAAAGTTTCATAGTGCATCTTTACCAAAATCCATTCGTTTGAACAAGGTTGATGCAATTAATTGATACAGAAAATTTAAAAAAGTAAAAATAGGATTGCACGGTAGACTTAAAGATGCTGCACCTTATTTTTTTTTTTTCTTCATATAAACGTGAAAAACAGAACTAGCTCATTGTAAACGGTTTGCAGTGATCCAAAGCTATTCCTTACTTACCTTATGCTTGCCAATTATTCATGAAAAATTTATAAGCGATTTTCACAACATTCAGAGGCCAGCACAGAGTTTTGCTATCACAGTGATGCTAACAACAACTAGCATGTGAACAGTGCAATTCCTGATTATCGGATACAAAATGCTTTATAATTAAATAGTACACAGCTGACTTATTTTGACCTCAGGAGCCGCTTATGCATTATCTCTCCGCTGGGGCAAGAACCGGGATCTTGGTAAGGACTATCTAGCTTGAGAAATGTCCCACAATTCATGTTTTTGGTCAAATAAAGCCTGCTATTGTATTGAAAGAGTTTGCTTTTCTTGTTTTAAAATCCAAGCAAAACTATAGCTTCAGGCAGTTGTCATGCTGCAAAAAGTTAACTTCCTAATATTTACAGTCCTTGAAGAAATCTTTATTCTCCATGTGGGATAGTACACTGCAGGATTTGCTGGCTTCACTAAATTACAAACCTCCTAAAAAGCAACAAGATTATGATTTTCAATTTGAAAAGTTCTAAAAAATATATTTTTTACATAATTTACAGGTGCTATCTGTAACTTTTCAGGAGGACAGTACACAAACTGTAACCTTGTCTCCATAGAGATGATATTGCTTGTCTAAAAAATATCCACAGTATGGAATTAAACTAGCGTTAGATCTACATACAAGAGATGCATACTGTGAGCAGGGTTGCCTCTTCACAGCTCTGACCTGTAACTTAACTTAGTGACGTCACTTTTTTGTCACCATGGCGATAGGTAAGTTTAATGCCTTAGTGCGGAAAATGACTTCGGGATGGGAGTCGAAAAGTCTTGACTTCAAAAACATTGTCCAGATGGCTACCATTAAAACCATTCCAAGATAAGCACTAACATCTCCATGGAGACAAGCCGCTGGCGTACCCTGCTCCAGAAAAGTTACAGAATGCACCTTTAAATGGCCATGTTCTCACTCGATCAATTCCACTTTAAGTCATGCATTGACACTATCTCAAAAAAAAAAAAAAAACGACGCTCCGAGGGTTAACGCCAAGTCGAATGATCTTTCCATGAATCCATTTGTGCATGAAGCTTTACAAAACACAGCTCTACCCTTGTACGTGTCAAGAGTATAGCAGATAAAAAGCATGCATGTTGGTTTCTTAGAGATTGCTCGGTTGCCTTGCCTTGTATCGCTAACATGTCCGTGGGTGGGGAACAGCGGGAGGTTGTGAGCCCGATTCGAGTTGGAGGAGTAGGCCGTGAAATGTCAATGCCTGCGGAGAATTTGTTGAGTCACCAAGATCGATCAGCATAACCATCCGTAGCAGTTCGGAGATGGGATAAGCTTCTCGAGGTAATGCGCCGTGGAAACCATATTTTTACAGTAATCTGGCAACCCACTGACTCACCCAGAACTTAATCTACTTCACGGTGTACGCGGGTGGCGAGGAGGAGTAAATCAAATGTCTTTAGTCATCGAGTTACGCATGGATGGTTTGACGTTAGAAAGGTCCATGAAGTTAAAGTTCATATGATAAGTTATAATGTTTGTCAAATTATTACTTGGTTTGGTGGGAGAGTACCTGTAGCAAATATTTGTCATAGTTTTACATCAGTTAAGTGGGACTTTGTGGAAAAAAAGTTGAGCTACTCAGTACAAAAATACAAAATGTAGCGCTGAGTTCTAAATTGGAATACCTCTCCATATGTCAACAAAAACAAAAATTCAATCTTTTTTATTGACCTAATCAAAACTATTGTGCAAAACTACTGTTGTTTACACTATGGTTGCTAGGTAACAGTTATAGAATTACGTCTACATATGTCCTATCTGCTGCTCATGTCCAACCAGGAAGTAAAATTATAAACTTAACCAAAATTAGAAAAACTAGGCAAAAATGTTCTTATAGTGTTCACCGTATTCCGGAAGTTGCCGCGGGCGCCGCCTTTGTCATCCGGGATGTATTATTTTGCATGAGGGTTGACAGCAAATAAGTTCTATAGGGACTACAGAGCCGTTTTAAAGCCTCCAAGAGAATCGGGGCAGTGTTGACTTGTTGGTCACATGAACGTTGAACACTTTACCCAAATCAACCAACTTTGTATATTATATTTTAGCGGCAAAACTTTTCTCAAATTTCCATTGAAATGAATGGGATTACCACTTAACCGGAACAGCCACCACAAAGACAGCGCGGTGTAGTAGCATTTAGAGGCAAAAGTCGGCAGGGCGGAATAAGGTAAATAAATGTAATTGTATGTTAACAATGCTTTGGTGAAATATATGCACGTTAACATGTTGATGTCCTAAGTTACTATCTTCTGCATTACTGCATTTTCTTCCATACTGCGTACTTGTATTTGGGCGGGGGGTAATAAATGATGAGCAGATGTAACCTTGCTTCATAGTTGTGGGATTTTAATTTAGTTGTTTAGCCTCTGATTAGCTAAACACGTCACGCTTGATCAGCTACAAAGACTTGGTAATTTCAACAGAAGCGATTCCCGATTGACATTGTGCTAACATCATTAGCACTGCAGTGGCAGAAAGTAACAAAGTACAACAGTAAAATTACTCTACGTAACTACAATGTAAAGGTATATGTACTTTACTTAAGTACATTTTACAGTGGATGCTTTTTACTTTAACTTTACTACATTTGAAAGCAGGTATCTGTACTGTATTTTTTTCTTATAGTTTGAAACCTGTGAAAATGGCTGGAGGATTATTTTTAAGCATGTTCAAAGTTCCAGCACTGAGCAAACAAAAATATATAAATAAAAATTACCAGGAAAATTTGGAAATGGTTGAAGTCACTTACGTTTACCAAAAATCTGCACATTTCTTTATTAAGATCTCTACGACTTCAACTGGTACTTTTACCTTTCATGGAAATAGAAAGTTAAAACCATATTCTGGAACATTCTCCATGGGGATAGATATGCCACTGTGGAATATTATAGCCAAAGGAACAACATTTCCAGGAAAAGCAGGCCTCCTCCAGTTCATATAAGAAATAGGTTTAGATGCAAGCCACAGTAAGAACGCATGTTTTTCAGTGCAATAAACCCGACCACAATGTTTTTATAAGTGCATTTATTTTAGTCTATTCTTTTGGCTAAAAAATTACACACTGTGGCTTTAAGTAGATTTTTTTTTTTATGTAATACTTTTACATTATTTAGAACTTCTTACAAAGCTGGTGTTTTGTATTTTATAGCATACTTGGATGTTGAGGGCAAATTGGTTAAAAATGAACCATAGCAATCTGTTCCTCTAAATGTGGAAACAACAAAGACTTATCTTATCTCATCTTCTCTTATTTATCTAACATGAAAATACATCTATAGGCCCTTTTCACGGAGCCGCCCGACTAGTTCCGGTTCTCTCTAAAAGTGCACAGCTGCTCTTCCTGCAAGAATTTAGCAGAGTCTTGCTAAAATAAATCAATATTTAAATATCAGACAGCGGACAGCAAGTTACAGATGGATGATCACAGACGGTATGTTAAGACCTTTAGGACGATGTAAGCACTTAACCGGAGGAAACCTGTGTGTTTATAAAAGTAGCTATCTGTGTTTCAAAGCGAATGCTAATGCTAACCTAAGCTAAATCTCAAAATAGAACACAAAACAACTTTATGAAAATACAACTAATGACAAGTCCATTGTTTTTCTATGCAAAATCATTCCGATTGCAGCGGTATTTTAACATAACTAATTCATTTTCATTTCAGTTAGCATTAGCTTCAGGATACAAATACCTACTTTTCGAAACACAGAAGCTTTCTCCAGTGATGTATTTACATTGCCTGGTATTTAAATATTGATTTATTTTAGCACGACTCGGCTAATTTACAATACACAATGAATGGAGCAGGAAGTGCGGCCGTTGCCTAGTAATGTCCGTACGTGAACGAGTCGGCTCTTTTGAACGGTTGCTTAACGTGAACGGTTGGATCCGAATCTAATTTTTTAAAAGAGCCGATTCTTTTTCTTTCTAATTTATCTGCATTTTTATTCTGATTAACACTTAATTGACACAAGAATCAGAGCAGGTGACACGAGTGAGAGCTTTGTGCAAAAAAAAACAACATATTTGACATCTTAATAAAAGTTAGTTTAAACATTTTTGTTTAGATTTTGAATAATTCCAAAGGATAAACTCACGCCTACTCTCAGTTTGAACCAGTTTAAACACATTTAAGCCTTGGTCATTTCTCTCTGTGATTAGTCTGCTGTTAAAATTAGTTCTCACATTGGCTTCTGTCATAAAAGAGCCAGTCTTTTGGAACGGCTCTTTGAAATGAACAGATCAGAAAGATTCGGATCCCATAAAAGAGCCAAAAGTCCCATCACTATACTATACCCAAGGTGAAAAGCTACTGTTACACCACTATTAAAACAACTGAGTTTCTTTGTAAACTCCAAAGTGCATCATTAACACTTGAATTCTGTAAGGCCAGACTTGTTTTTAATCAAAGAAATGTTTTATCCAGACATATTTTTCTTAAGTACGAGCATACGCAATTCTTAACACTTCTAACTACTCAAACTCCAAAACTTACCAAGGCTTTTCTTTACAAATGCGATAATGTGTTGGTGTGATTGTTTTGTTTCGCTGTTTCCGAACAGGACCAATAAGACACTCTGCATTCCTCAAGTGGCTTAATCTAAAAAGCTAGATTTTTTTTCCAACAGAAGTGCCACTTTTGAATTTGAAATGATCATTATTTGTTTATGCATACGCTAAGTACACCTGAACCTTGATATTCCGTTCAAATCAAGCATTCTTTTCTCAATTTTGAAGTACCTCACTGACTTGCATTCGCTGTAAGACCTCTCTAAAATAGAACATAGTCAAATGTCTCTTTACTACTACTTTTTGTTTTTCTTTTTGTGTCTTTTATGAACTTATCCTTCAGTAAATGATAGATGGAAGGTGGGTACTTTTTCTTTGCAAACTTTAAAGGTTCTATATTACACAAAATCTACCCCTGTGAGCTTTTAGTCATGTTATAATGTTGTTACCTCCTCAAAAACATACCTGAAGTTGTGTTTTGTTTGATTAAGAAATGTTTGAATAATCCTGCATTATTAGT
>KN482681.1:5368-17473 GCA_000787095.1 Periophthalmodon schlosseri | reverse complement strand
GACAAGACAAATGTTTACACTTTTACTTTACCTTACACTTACAGCTCTAACGAGTTGTTCCCATGTAAATACTCACTTCTGCCTTGTTTGGTTCTCAGCATGTCAGTAATTAACCATTGAGGTACAAGCTCTTTCTCGTTTTGTGGTTGGGTGTGGGAATGAGAGGCTGGCACAAATCAGTATCACATTCACTGTTAAACTTTCTCATTTTCCTTAAGTGAGTCACCACTGCATCCTATTGGTTACAGGTTTTAATAGATACTTTTTATGATTTCACAGTAAGGCCTTGTCAGGGCCACATGGCACTGAGGAGAAAAATAGTGTCATTAAATGTCCCGCAGACATTTAAACACACTTGTTGCATTGACAGATGCCCATTAAATGGTGGCTTTCTTAATATGGAAACATGATTTGTGTTTGGAAAAACATTGTGGCTCCAAGTTTGGGCCTGTTTTACTGGTAAGTCATGAAACCAGGGACATTCTTTCTGGTCAAGCTGACATCCCAGTGTGCTGATTGGGTGGATGTGGATGCATGATTGAGTTGATGTGTGACAAGCTTTACAACTGCAGAGAGAGGGCACGCAGAATAGGGCCTGCTGATAGACAGGGCTTTGCAAGTAGTGTAGTTAAGTGCAGTCCATTTCCATCAATATTAATTATTTTTGCATAATTATTACAGATATCATAACTTATTTAACATTTAGAGACAGAAAAAAATAACATAAAAAAACATAATCATGGTCAGCACTAGGTGTTGAATTGGCTTATGTTATGAGGTTCACAGAGGGATATGAAAAAGACCACAACACAGGGAGAACATTCAAAAAGGGTTGTTTGCCCTGGAATATAGGACCTGTAAAACATCAGTTTGAATTACAAAACTGATATAAAATAATTGAATGTATATGGAGTATTGCTATATTGGGACTGCACGATGTCTTGTGTATGACTTACATGCAGTCTCTAAACTGTTTCCTCTGTGATTTTTCATACACAGCACCTGGTACCAGCTACACTCTCTTAACCTCTGCCTAGCCCGCTTCAGATATTACACGCATCTTCCTCTTGCTCTTGTGTTAATTATAATCTACGCCACTACAACACTTAATTTTATAGCCAGCATATTGTCTTTTCAACGCTGGCAGGTAGGTCATAAATTATCCTGAAGGTGAGAATGGAAGTTGGAGGAGATAGTTATGAAAATTTCATCTGTCTGCCATAGCGGCCGCAGCTGCTCCTGTCACCAGGCTTGTGCAGGAATGGGAATTACACCAGGTCAATGTGTGTGTTTGTGTGTGTGTGTGTGTCTGTGTGTGTGTGTGTGTGTTGTGTGTGTGTGTGTAAGTGAATGGGTGCGTGGGAGGAACATGCACCTACTGGCACCTGGCCAGATGTGTACGCTCCTCACCCGCGGTTTTGACCCACTTCATGCTGCCTGCACTGTTTTTTTTCTATGCCCTGTCTGAGTGTGTCTGTGTGTGTGTGTGTCTGTGTGTGTGAGTGTGTGTGTGTGTGTGTGTGTGAGCGCGCATTGGTCCATATGGTACAGGAACATGTGTGAGTACTTACAGTGTGCTTGTATATACAGCTCATCATTGTGTATGGTGACATTCATTTTGTGTGCCCCTTGCGAGTCACCGGGCCCCTGTGTACCGCTGCTTGGCCAGGTAAGACCCACCTGTCAGTATAGGGAACATCTCTGGTCCTTTCTGTCACCCTCGGGCCCTCAGCTCTGCCCCGAAGCAGGAAGAACCGGGAGGGGGGAAATACTCACAGGGCGGTCCCCAAGCTGTCTCTGTTCATTACTGCTACAGAAATGGGACGTGGCCGGCAGGTGGCCAGACCTTTAGCTGCTACCTACTGCGATCATCTGCTACTCCGCTCGGCAGCTGTGCGGGTGGGTGGATGTTCGACTGGAAAAGCGCGAAACCTAACTTATGAATTTAAGCGTGTGCATTTTTTATATTTGACCCAGGAGTTAGACTGAATATGTGTCAGATTATAGCCTTAAAGGGGTGGGCCTTGGTGTCTTTAAGATGCCGCGCTATATACAAATGAAGAATAGAATAGAAAAAGGTCTGCCGTAGTGCTACTGTGGCACTTTCACATCCGACTGCTTTTCCGAATGTCAATTAGTAAGACAGAAAAACACAGTAAACCCTCCAGACCCTTCCTCGTCCTCCTCAATCTCCAGTTTTCCTCAAAAATTCTATTAGGGCCAAAGTCCATAGCTGTTAATTACAAGTCTAACTAGCTTGTGTTCTGACGAATGGGATGGTTTCAGCAGTGCTATGGGATAAAAAGAATATCAGCGTTTTTCACTTCCCTGTACAAAGACTGTGTGTGAAATGGGTCATCAATCCCATAGTGATAAATGTCTGCTGGAGTAATGACTCTCTTATCGGTGCAGGATTACTGCAGATATTTGTAATTAGTGTAGCCACACAAGTCCCAGACAGATGTTTTTAGGCGGCGCTGCATTGAAAGCCTGGTATGGAACTTCCATGGAATAATAGTGAGAGTTAGAGCTTTTGTACTGCTCTAGATGTGACTTCTGAGCTGCCATTATACGCGGCTATTAGACATTTCTTTATTGTAGATCCTCATGTAGTGTTCAGACAATCCTACAATCCTGGTTCTTCACCTTTAGCCCTAGAGGTAGCCACTTCTTTGCCACGGGGAGTGAAGGATTCACTTTTAACTTCGATTTCCTCCAATTTGGGCAAAGAAACACCAGCCGCCCTGAAGTTTCTCTTCCAGATCTCATAAAATCACAATGTGATGTATTCAGCCTGCGGTGTAGCTCTATTCACAATGCAGTTTGACATTATGACACAGTTCACAGTGCATCAGTATAGGCGGACAACTGTGCATTAATAAACATGTCTTGGTTTGGTCACTCGTTACTTTGGCTTGTGTCAGAAGTATGTTTTGTTTTTCTTTCTTTCTCTCTCTCTTTTCCTCTATATTTTCCAATGTATTAATTCAAATAACCAATGGGTGTCACGCTGACGTTTTTTTTGGTCAACTGTATTGTTATGTTACATATTCACTCACCTGCAGTGTCCTAGCCTAAGTCTACTTGCATTCACAGTCTGTTCTCCAGTGACAGACGTGTAAGCAGATGCAGCCAGAACTGGTAATGGCAGGTGATTATAAGTGGCACACATGCCAAACTAATTAAACCCCTGGGTTGACAGCAGCATTTGGTAGCACTGGCATTTGGCATCCTGGCATTAGAATAATTGTAGCAGCATATTTCAAATGCAAGACTGCAGCTAACAACATCATTTATTGTAGACCTGGATAATGCAGCGCGGGCTTGTGTAAACTTGGTTAAGAGGTTGGGTACATTGCACATCCCCTTTGACTTTTTTGTATTTATTTTTGCGTAAATATGATACACATTAAGCTTAATAAATGTCTTCATTTTCTGTAAACAACAGACAACTGAAGAGCTGCAGTTAGTATGGCGCTCTTCTTATGTCCATTGTCCAGTCAAAGCACGCTGTTTAAGACAAGGGCAGTGGGATATAGCTGTGTTTTTAGGTCATCGCTTCTCCAGCTGGGGGCTATGACTGCGTGTGTCCCCTGGAGAGGTGAGATCTGTGCATGGAGGCCAAAGACAGCGCACCTGCACACACTCTATACATCACACCTGGATGATCAGCTCTAAATTCCAGCATACCTGTAGTTCTGTGGAAACTAGTCTGCCTGTACCTGACTGACAGTTTCATGTGATTAGTTGTGTGGGAGGTGGCTAGCCCAGGTGCAGCCTGTGGGTCAAAGTGTGTACATTCTGCCAATATGATGTTACATGAGATTGTGTTTGGATATAAAGGGTGTTCCATTCTTTTTATTTATTGGCATGTAGTTAGTCATGATCACCTTTTAATTTAGAAATATCTTGGTACTGAAAATGATGTTGTGATGTGTTCATAACTTCCAGTCCTTGTGGTATCATGTTAGTAATATAGTAGTAAAGTAATATACTTTTCAGGTTTTGTTGTGAATGCATATTTGTTATGGTGTTAATCTAGTAAAGAGAGAAGTGAAAATCAGCTCCTGAAAGGCACCAGCGAGTGGCCTATGGCGGTTGATATCTGAGGCTTAGTGGCTCCTCATTATGTTGTATTGCAGGCTGATTAAAACAGTTGACTTGTTCTGTCTGTGTGTAAGTGTGTGCCCATCTGTGCCAGTGCATGTGTGAAAGAGTCGGCCTTTAGGCGGCTGCGGCGTGTTATCTGTTTTTTCAGCCTTGTCATACTAATTACAGTCCATATTTACTTACATTGGCTCTTTGTTTAGTGCCCTCGATAGGCATCTGTGAGCCTCTGCCTGGGCTCTTCTCATTAACAAACTGATGAAATTTGATAGGTCTATCTAATGATGATACTGAGAGCTTTCAGAAAAAGAGGTCATGATACAAATGTTGTCAGCTTTTTGCTACCAAAAGAATTATGTTCGTGTTATCAGTGACTCTGTAATTGCTGTTTACTAGAGTCGGCTGGTGGGGAACATACTGATTTCTCCTAAATAAATGGAAAAGTACACAAGATTGAAACGTGATTACAAATTTCATTTTAACTCCATTTTGAATTGTCACAGTTAAGATTATGCAATATAACGCATGGATTATAATGTGCACATGGCAATTGTATATAACAATCCTTAACACTGGCTTTTCTGTAATTATGGTATTATTATAATTACAATAATTACTATTTTCTTCAGGATTTAATACAGATGTCACTCTCTACTTTACTTTAGAAAGAAGACCCCATCATGTGGTTGGTTGACTTACAATAAAAAGACATTTGTGACTAACTTTATTGGTTAACTAATGTGGCTGGAGCAGAACACTACGTTCCATTATGCACATCCTTATACATTTCCAATAGCATTAGTGAATGGTTAAACAGGACAGGAAGCTGTAGAAGAATACATGGAGGGGTGAGCATGCTAAATCACAGGTCAGCTGAGTGATCTGGATGGAGTGGGTGGCGGGCTGCTCCGGAGTTTCAATGGTTTTATACAAGACTGAGTGACTGATTTCCAGACACCGAGCACAGCGCACCCTGAATGGGTAAATGGCATTTATTCAGCCGGTTAGTCTGGGAAAACATATGGTGCCATTTGGAGGCCCAGACTGGTGCACGCTGTTCTCCTGTAATTAGACTGGCCCAGCAGAGCAGCTACATAAGTGCTTCATGATAACTGCCCTACTGTTAGCCTACAGTGCTGCCACCCAACCCTGGCGCACCACATTACACATCCTGTTAACACACTGTTCGACACCAGCCAACATCAGTGACACCGCAGCCCTGGCAGCCACACGAAAGGCAGCTTAGGTATCAATGCAGTGACTCTACCATACTGCTCTCATGTTTTTATAAATAAGTTATGTTCAGAAATATTAACTTCTTGTTCTTATATGTAATTTTGACTTATTTATTGTATTGTATTGTATTGCTTTACAAGGAGCATGCCAGTACAGTAAAATACAAAACAACACAAGGTAGCAATTTTAAAACAAATAAAAAAAAGAGAAAATAAATTAAGACCCAATGGATTAATTCATTTAATAACTTAATTACATTAGATCAGCTCATATGACCCTTCAGGTTCAATTTCCAAATCATAATTGGAAAAGTGGAACTATATCTTTTGAAATGAAATCATCTTGTAAGATTAGAATGTTCCACTGTTCTATTTACTTGAAGTCACTGAGTTCTTCAAAAGAAAAGTAATTTCTCCTGTAGGTTGTATGCATATCTTTACTCGAAGTCAACACATTTTGCACACCCAGTACCCCATGGTGGTCTTGATATAAATATGTATAAATGCACAAGACTTGTGTTTAGCATGACAGCAGTGTGTCTGCTCATTGTAAATAGCTGTTTAGTTAAAGGCTGGAATATGTTGTTCTTTCTTGCTCATTGTCTCTGCTGTTTTCTTTTGTAATGACTCCCCACCCGCCTTTCATCAGGATGAGGGCAGCAGATTGTGGGTCGGAGGCATGGCTTGTGTTGGCAGGGCTGTGGGAGTGTCAGCTGGGCTGTTGTCCCGTTAGGGGAGGATACAGGCTGGCAGCCCGGCGGGAAGGCCCTGTTAAAGACACTCTGCTGGGAACCAGACTGAGCCAGCGCCTGGCCCAAAACCCACACACACCCACATATATACGGATCATCTCCAGGAGGGACCACTCAAGACTGGAGTGGGGGTCTGCATGGACCTACAATAAAGACATTTTCTTCCTCATTTATAAAACCTGACACCAGCAATCTGTCCTCTTCTTCCCCTCATCAACATCCTTCACTAGAATTACAGACATACGTATGCTCATGGCCATATTGTAAAAGGATGATTGAATGGGAAAGTCAGTGAGGGACATTTTGCTGACCTCTGTGTATGCGTTGAATGCATTACAAGGTATTCAGCTACCTAGCTTATGTTCCTTTCCTCCTTTAATATATGATATAGTATCGTGCTTTTACTGCATTGACTGCTCAAATTACTTTACAACAGGCAAGGTGGAGGAACCCTAGCATATTTTACCTTCCTAGCTACTTCCACTATCCACATCTCTCAAGTCATTTTTGTTATTTTCAGTTTCTAATCATCCACCATATGATCCTGGTGCCCAAAGTCACAGTACACCATCCACACCACCGTAGCGCAGAATATTCTTTATTAAACATAACACCACTTGTATTTTTATAACATTGTGTGACTTTATAAACAATTTAAATAGCCCTGGGCAAAACTGGGACATTTAAGAACAGTGCTAGTAACACATTTCCCAACACGGCCCTGTGCACAGCCTCCGCCTCCACCACACAGAGAGGGAAATTACAGGGCTAACACTCGGTAGTACAAACCGCGTGTGTCCAGATTGGAGCTGTCTTTGTGGCATGCTATTCTCTTGTTGTCTGTTTAGCAAGAACAGCGCTGCCAAATTTGCATATGACGCCATGTATATTTCAGCAGCGTTTAAGACACACATCAACTGCAGTGAATTATGCATGGGGCCCGGTACAGTGGTGAAGCTTGTCTTGTGCACTTGCGAAAGAAAATTGAACTGTGTTTTCCTCTGCTCGCGACGCTCAAAGCCCGCGGCCCCATTAAAGTACACAGCGGAGGCAGCTTCTAAATGGACGTGTGGTGTACATCGAATTCCCCGTGAACAAAGAAGCCATGGCACAGGGAGAGACATCCGACAGGTTCTGACGGCTAGATAATAGGATTCACAGCCGCTCCAAAGGGACTAACCGCGGTGCTGTGGAGGTACCCTTGTACAGGCCACACTACTGTCTCTTTCTATGTGAATATGTATAGTGTTTGTTAAATGTGGCGCAACGTCGAAGATGAGTGACTGAATAATTTACAGTTGGTATGTCTCACAAAATGATCCAAACCATGTGCGTGAATTGTGAGTGGGAGGAGTATTTCCGTAAACACGACTCTAAAAAGTGCTTCTGCATTATAGACAAGACTTTTTAAACAGATTTCCCATATGCAAAAACCCATACTGAATATCATTTGATGCCCATCGATTGCTTGCAAAGACAAACTATAATCGATTGTTACCTAAAATAATGACAATATGAGAAAACAAAATATCACAAAATATATATTTTCCATTTTCTGCTAATTAATAGAGCCCTTTGCATGGAAGCCCATCCTAAACTTCAGAATCTTTTAACACAAATCAATACAAGTAACATTTTTCAAAACCAAATCACTACTAAAAACTAAAATATGGAATAGCACAAAATCAACCAATAATTCTGTACTAAATCTTAGCTGGACCCAGGACATAGTCAAACCAAAACTAATCCATTTCCTTAACCAGCACTATTACTAATAAACTTGTAATTACAGGCAATAGTAGGTCTCATCTAAATAACGAATGCTATATTCTGGAGCACCAGCGCACAAATCCTTGCTTGAAACCCACTGCAAGCATGTCATATTAACCCTATCTCTATATTTATCTCTATTAGGGGTCCGGGGTCAGCTGGGAGAGTGCATTCCTGTCAGCATAGCAGTGGACTGTGCATGAGGTCGAGGTAGACAGTACAAAGCCACCTGTCTCACTACCGTCGGACTGTCCCCTCTTTCTCTTTGCCGCACCTTGACATGGACACACTTGTGACAGTCGGGGCCTGCCCTTGTGCCAGCCACCATGCTATTTATAGGCCTCATTTTAGCCACCTCCACATGGTAAATGACGATAAGCTGTGGCTGTAATAAACAATCTCGTAAACAGCTCTGGAGCTCAGCCCTTAATGGCCTAAGGGGCTTGTAAGATGTTTATAACACATTTATTACCACTTTAATGGCCTATAGAAGCTGTGAGCCATAACATAAGGGGAACACTAATTTAATTCCCTGACATATATTGCCTTTATGTTATCTTTAGGTTTAGGATATTTTGCCAAGTCGACTGCTTTCATCGCTATTTCTTGTTTGGGATCCTTTCTAATGCATTGTGACACCAAACACAACTCTGCTCGCACACTTTCGCTTCAATTATTCCGCCACTTGGTATTCCGAGTCTGGTAAGAGAAGAGGAGAAAACATTACTTTGTTAGCCAAAAGCACACATCGGCTCAGAACAGACGAAAGGGCCAGCATGGGGAATAGCGATATTTGATGTTGAATCTCCCCCTATTTACAGTAGGATGCCTGAATAAACGTGTTCTGAAGCTGGAAGGCAGCATTATGACCCATAACCCCAAGGTATTTGAAATGGAACAGCAGGACTTACTTTGAAAAAGAATAGGAGATGTGCTCTGGGCTCAGTGTTTATACCTTGATGTGATTTGGACTGAAATATGAAAAAAAAGCCTGCATCTGTTCTTCCCTTTTTGTCCATGGCTGAAAATCGTGCGCATTTTAGCACAGAGAACCTATTCACATATAGTACACTGCTGGCACTACTTGTGAAAAGGAAGTATTTTCCTTGTTATTGCCTAAAAGCATACTGAAAAACTTTGTGTCCCTTTAATGTTAACTTAATTTAGAGTTACTCACTTTTCTTGTCATCTCCGATTCGGCACCCAAGCCAGATTTGTCTTACACTATCGGCACATTTAGCTAAGATTAAATTTGAACAATCTAATAGGACAGACTAGATTGTTTTTTACTAAAGGTGCAGCGTTTTCATCTTAGACGTGCCCTTTCCGCAACATTTTCCCATTATGTTTTATTAAACTAACTCTAGGGCCTAGATATCTTTTTCCACTTGCTGCGCCTCCTTTCTCCAAATAGCAATTTCATCCCTTCCTCAATTATTCTTTTGTCTGAAAAGAAGCACGATATCAATCTTTTATGTTTTGGAAAAAAAAGATCTGATGAGAGCTATTTGCTGGACCTCCTGCTTGACAGAAATTGTGAACCTGGCATGGTACACGAAATTGCAGAGTAAATCAATATGGGCCCCAGTATTGTTATGGGGATCCCCTTTCAAAAGAATATAATTTGTTCGCCTTATGTTTTTGATCTCTTACTGTACTCATGCCATTCCAGTCACAGTTGTTATCGTAGTTGCTGTTGTTTGTATGTTATTTTAGCTTCTTTCCCAAGTAGCTATTTAGCGATTTGGACAAAAAGTACAATTAAAGAGCCATCTGTTTCCAATGGTCCTAACCTCAGACAGATGGAGTTTGTCTATTGAAGCCATATACGCAAGTCTCTGGCAGGTTTGATGCCTCGGTAATGAACCTGCTAATGCGCTACAAGTCTGATTTCATCAACACTGACCTATAGATGTGCTTTTAAGTATCTTTTTTTACTAACTTCATTTTACATATTTAGCCTCGGCGGCCTTCCATTAAAATACTTTGTACACGTTTATACTTATTTCTGTAGTTGGAAATTTTTACTCCACGCTGTTCGGCCGCTAAATCGAATCTTGCTAGTTAGCATTTGGTGCAATCGTGAGTCTGTTCCTACTTTGAAGAAACCACTGCAACTTTGGAACAGTCATGATATTTGTCAGATGACTTCACTTTCAAACTCTTCACATTAAGCTTCAAACCACTGACCCTGTGCTGGCTCAATTATGACTGTCAGAGGGAATCTCAGCAAACACATCACACTGATCCCTTACACGCTGTGCATGTGTCTAAAGAGCTAAACTGCTGCTACAAAGCAAGCCTTATGCTTCCTGCCTGATCCTACTTTGCTCTGGTCTGCTACCACACTTCCACAGCTACCACTTTAGACTCCAGACGATGAATCAAGACAGGTCCTACATAGCAGAGTGATGTTCAATATTATTGCTAATTTTAATTTGTTAACAAAATAAGGTATGTAGATAAAATACTGTCTGTTACATTGTAATTTGGGACTCTTTTATGCCTGATGCCTGTTCTGTCCAAACCACCCACACTAATGCTACTCGCTGAGCAACCAGGGTGACATGTCTTATCCAGCAAAACAACGACATGTGCTTGTGTGGGAACAAAACTGGCAACTCTCTGGTGAGATGGATGCTAAATGCCATTACACATAGCGGACCTCGACTTTTATACTGCACGTCAATCGTTAGCTTTTTGCCTTCGCTTTTGGTGGTCACCATAATATTGCATTGTAACTGTTAAAATCTTGTCCGGTGAATACGATCATTTTTGAAACACAGAAACCAGCCTGCAGGCCATGACCAGAACTCATCTAATATGCGAGAATTAAAATGCTTTGAACTACTGTGTTTTTTGATAACTACTTGGTATGCTTCCTGGAGGATAACCTGTGGGCTTGGCTTCCCAGGCTTTAATCCCTTTGATTAAGTGCCAGGGCAAGATAGCCCAGCACTCAATAGGCCCTTTACCTTCCTAATATTCCCACTGTCCGGGCCTTGAAAGCGCCAGTGTTCTGAAGTTTGAGTAGTAGGATTTTGAGAACTCCTTTTGACTCCTCTGTACATAGTTGTTTTATAGTTTGGGCCAATAACCTCCTTCCTGTGTGAGCTCTTCCCTTCCCTTGTCCTGTGTTAGGTCAAGGTGTCCTCTGTTCTTTTGCCATGTTTATGCATTATTATGATTCATAGCCGTAAACTATTCCATGGCACAATGGAGTTCCTTTTCTTGGTGCAGCTGAGGAATGGGACTCTGGCCTTGGCTCTGGTGAAACTCGGAAGGGACTTACAGTCTGTCACATCTTAAACATGTATTTCAATCATTCCTTATCTTTTATTTTACTACGATAAAGGTACAACTATTTGTTTCCTAACTATTGGCTTGAATATTTTAAGACTTCCATAGACGACAAGAAACAACAAGAAACAGACATGATGTGCCCTGCCAAAACCACATCAGTATGCATTGTCTGAAAGCATTTTGTCTGCGTCAGAAAAAACCCCCCACAAAATTTATATCTAACTTTTAATTTGTGTAATATATTTTGAGCCAGTTTTAATAGGTTATCAAATACTTTTGTATGTGTAATAATTATTTGAATTTTTAGTTCACTTTCACAATATATAAATAAATAAAATAGGCTAGAATTGTTTTTTGGAGATACTTTTATCTTTTACTTTTATTGTAAACCACCGTAAACTTTGAATCTTGAAGTTGTTTAGTAAACACAGAACAAACCTCAAACTTGAAATGCCTCCTGATGCGTACCATGATTGGCTCAAGGTTTCGTAAGAAGAACTTTTGTTATGCATTTTATCACAGCAAAACACAGACAACCACCAGATTTGGATGCAGATAGAAAATTGGCTGACCTCCTCCCTGCACTCTGTACCTTGTGTGCTTCCACTATGTAGATATGAGGGCGCTCTGACATACTTCTGAGCCTTCTTCTATTGTTTCTCATGGGTAAAATCTGCTTACTGTGAACTCCCCATTACACTGATACACACATGCACAAACACATACTGCATATACTCAAAACCAGGCAATCCACTGTCCCCCAACACATCAATTATGGTATGATAAATATTGTTCAGAATCACAGCAGCTTTTAGTTACTCGTCAGATTTGAAGTTGTAGCTTTCAAGAAGACATGGAACAAAGTAGAGCCTTTTGCTGTACTATCAAAACTATTGGTTTTATTTTATTATTATTACTTTAAAATAAGGTAAATGCTG
>JACM01015746.1:0-10400 GCA_000787095.1 Periophthalmodon schlosseri | reverse complement strand
TACAATGCACATACAATAAAAATAACAATTCACATACAATAATAATGAGACATAAAGTCTTAAAAGGCTTACCTGTATAAACAAAGGATTAACAAACTTTCTAAGTCTGTCCTGTATGTTCTGGTCCGGCCTCAAACACAGACTCCATAATGGACCAGCACTATTTGGCCTCAGTGCAGACGAGAGGCCACACGAAAGGCCACATTTATAATGTCTGGACAAATTCAGCTACAGCTCTGTGCTTGGGTCCACACTGGAATTTAAAGTAGTTGTTTGGAAAAGAGCAACTTTGACCCAAAACATAAGTTCCAGCTGTGAGAGATACACATTTGGAGCACTGTTACAATGAAATCTTTTGTCAATCAAATCAATTGCCATTGTTTAGGAAAAAACAGTGACAAACATATCATCTGTAAATTCACTTTCGTCAACACTGTAATCAAAATTTGGCTGAGAAATTCATTAAATCGACTCCCAAACTAAACTGGTCCTGGTCCTTCAAAGAGTTTTGCCAGTTTTTCATGCATCTGGCGGCTCCTTTGTTGCCTCTGTAGAGGGCGATTTCTTCAGTCTTCAGTGTATTTATGTCAGAAGTTTTTAACTATGCACTATCATTAATGAAACAGTGGCTCATGCTGCACGTGCTGCACATATACCTAAGCAGGGCCTTTTGATCCCTTATACAGGCGGAGAACAGCCCAAATGAAAGTCACACTTGCTTTGATCAGCCCAACCTGAGGCTCTCCCCCTGCTCTGTGTCCTTGACTTTCTCAGACTAAAACAGTTTGAGTGGCCTTGCAGTGGTCGTAGAAGCCCAGCAGCTCAGAACTGTAAAGACTTTGTGAATTGTGTATTAACAGGAGACAGACACTAGGAGGAGCCGCGGGGTGTTAGAGATGAAAACACTGGGATGTGACAGGTGCAGGCTCAGGTCTGCGCTGCAGGGACTCAGGGTGATTCACCATCTGCTGAAAACACACCACATGGTACAGAGAAAACACTTAAAAGAAGACTCCTTGGCCACTGGCTGCAGTTTCTAATAACACAAAAATAATATAGCATTTATGAAACTAAATCATAAAAACAAAAATGACTCTCTTACCCAAAAATTATAAGACGTTTTCTCTTACTAATCCCAGTAGAGTTGCACAAATATTTACCTTACAAATTCTGTGTAAACTGAATTAATCTTTATTGTGAATGGATTTTGACTGTGCATTTTGATCAATGTCTACACTGAAAAAAGCAAACTTATAAACTAATGTAATTATTATAGTGTAAAGCTAGGGCTGGGTAACGTTTAAATGTACAAGTACAGTATAGAAGAGAAGGTTTAGGTACTATCAAAAATATTGATGCCAAGTGAGTCCTGGGAGAGCACTATAGAACATTACAAGGCAGTGTAAGTATAAATTAACAATAAAAACAACTGCTTGTCGATAAAGAAGTATTTCATTGAATTTATGAACACAAGTATCGTTCAACTGGAGCCTGAAAAAAGGTGAAAGGTACCCAGCTCTATGTGAAGCTGTCAGTTACTTTCACAATCTCAATGATTTTTACTGCTGTTTACTATCATAAGAGCAATCAGAGTGCCTGGCCTGTGCAGTAATCCCTTCTTATTACTGGCCTGAATAGGGCTCTTTGTGGAGGGCCAGGCAGAGAAATGAGGGCTAGTTTGGAGTCAGCTCTGAGATGTGTTTGTGCAGCATCCATCAGTGACTTCAAAGCTCAGGCAGATTGGAAAGAATAATGGTAATAACCCCCCGGTCAGAGGTTGTGACGTCCCGAAAATGAAGGAGTCTCGCTCCACACACGACTGCTCTAAGCGCCTGATACGGGGGCAACAGGTTTGGCAACAGATTATTCAGGTGGTTACTTGTTTTTGTGGGTTGAATCAAAGAAATTGTTTGGCAGCAAGGCATGTCCAAGTGTTATTGTGTTATGCTGTACGGTATATGTATAAACACTGACACAAAAATTCCATATTAGATACTCTACAAATATGTCAGAGCATGTAAATTGTATTTTCTTAAATAAATGAGATTTCTACCCACTCCTGAAGCTAATGTTACTGCATTGTACAGTATTTGTCCTTCATAGACTTTCATATAGCTATATTAATAAAAACAACAGTAATTCAGGCTTACAAAAGTGACAGTTTACCTTGATGACCTGTTGTTGAACACAAACTAATGCCTCTGAACAATGAATAGGGCTGCACACAAAACTACAAGATCTCTTAATTAAAATAGTTTTCCTCTCTAACATGAGTGTATTGAAATATGGGTTTTAAAAAGAAAATGATTATCATAATACAGTTCCTGTTGCATTTTATTTATCTAGTGTCACAAACTTTAACATTTTGTGAATTCTCAAGCTATACACCTGGAAAATCAAGTTGAAACATGGTGAAACAGCTAAAGTTCAGTGTGATTCTTCCTCCAAAAACTCCTCTGATGTTTTTATTTCTCACACTTTTATTGCCACCTCCAGATTGTTGTAATGGGACTTTTTCAAACCTTGACAAACGCAGTGGGCTTATGGTCAGTCAGACTTGGACTCCTCCTGTGAGTTGTATTGCTTACAGCTGAGGCACAATAGTCCTGTGTTAGGTTTTCATCCATCTTCAACGCTTTCTCCTTTGTTCTGCTCAATGGGACTTGATTGGAGCTGTGTTCCCTGTCCGTCTGCGTTTGTCACGTCATGCTTTACCGCTTTCTGACACTTCACTCAGCAAACTGTTTTATATTGAATTCATATGGATGCTTATGTTGACAGAGGGGTTCCATTTACTCCTGTTTCCATGGCATTTTTACCTACATTTTAACTATATACACTTATATACTCTACATGCAAGGCAGAAGTCTGTATTCATTAAAAAGGGATGGAATTTCATACAAGTACTATTAAAGTATTTTAGAACTCACAGTACTAGTGTTACTACTCGATTTCGATACTAAGGAATAGATTTGATAGTCAATACAGATTCCGATGCCACAATGATAATAAAAAAAAAAAAAACCACTCTTTCTTTTAACAGTAGAATGTAATTTTCAACATTAAATAATAGTACTTTCTTTTATATTACCTTGCGGTCTTATATCTGTGTAAGACGTCCAGGTAGGCTCCGTATTGGTCCATGGGCGTATACTAGTCTATGTGGCCTTATACTTGTTCTGAGACAGCTCAAGATCATTCAAAAGCTATTCAGGAAAGGTTAATTCTGTCCTGTGCCTTATACTTGTTCTGAGACAGCTCAAGATCATTCAAAAGCTATTCAGGAAAGGTTAATTTCTGTCCTGTGAATGTGACTGTTTTAGCATCAACACCTGCTCAAATGAGTCTCTAGTTTCGATACTAGTTTTAGTAACGATTAGCATCTGATTTTCAGGACTTTTGACAACCCTACCTACTACTATCTTCATTCTAACTGTTGCCTGGCCAGCCAAGAATGCAGGCTTCTAATAATAAAAACTGTAGCCTAGACATTGTTCTTTCAAAAAACATGGCTGCTTATGAGGGGAAAAAAGGGAGAAAAAACACGTGGGACTGAAAACATTGCAGATTTCTGAATCAATGAGAATCAATGAGTGCACTAAACAATATTAATCTGAGGTGAGAGGTGGATTTTGCTGTAAATGATAGCTGACCAGTGAGCTCGCCTGTGCCCAAACTAGGAAATATACATAGAGAACCAGTCTGAAGCTCTAGCTACTACTTCACAGCAACAACCACTACCATAAATACAGCTTTTTCTATATTTACCTCTATAAGTGACTCTCTTACATACACAAGTCTTCTTAACAACTTCTAAAATTAACGTATTATTAATTCTTCTTCCCATATCCGTGCTGCTTTGCAGCAATAAGGTCAGAATAAATTTACTCATGTATTCAAATTCAACCACAAGAAGTGACACAAATCCGCTCCACATCTGCTCCCTCCTCTCTGCCTTCATGCCCGTTTAGGGAAGGCTCCGGAGGTTGAGAGGTAACAGAGCAGCAGGAAATAAGCACAAATCAAAGGCTCTGACAAGGGAATGGTTCTTGCGCCGTAAAGAAGGTATAGTAAGACGTATGCCACAGTATGAATCAAAAACTTTTTAGAAGGTAGAAATAAAGGGGCAGAAACATGGTGCAAAAGGGATAATAACCTCTGTTCTCATCAGGAATGCGGGGCACACAGATGAGAAGACCAGTGAAAACAATTTGGTTTTTAGGAATGTGTTGTGTCGTGATGTCTAGTGGGGTCAGTAAACATGAGTGGTGTTGTGAATCATTCAGATGTTTCCAAGGCTTCATGGAACTATTGAAGGGGCCACATCACGCTGTTTTCTGATCTATGTTATAATGCGGTTTCCTCATCAGAAACATACCTGGAGTTGTGTTTGTTTCATTCACACATGTTTAACACACAAATCCTCCATATCTAGGCTGAGTTCTTCTCTCAAACAGAAAACACTCCACCTGGTGATGTTATGTGGCAATACAGGAAGCGCTCCACTGTGTTTTTACACTCCATACACCTTCACTAGAATCATTTGGATCATTTTAGCCCTCGAATTGTCAATCTCTACTGAAGAACAGGCAAAAGGAAGCTCTTAACTTGAAAAGTACAGCTTCATGACATCACAAGGTGCAACAGAGCATTTTGAGCTTTGGAGATGCAGACAGACTAATAATAAAGGGTTACTCAAACATGTGTGAATGAAACAAAACACAACTCCAGGTGTGTTTTGAGGAGGTAATAGCATTCTAACCTGGCTGGACTGGACAGCCACTTTAGCTATAACAATGTATTCCCTCTTCAGTATTTATTTATTTCAGAAAAAAATAGCTGTTATCCCTTTGCAGCTCAAATGTAGTCCCAAAGCTATACTGAAAGCTTTCCCTCATACCAATTTATGTGTAAATATATAAACACTTCCCTGACTTCCAAACAGCTCCCTTGGTGTCATTAGTGGTGTGACCTGAGATGGCAGGTCAAACACAGGTAATTTATAAGTCAAACAGATGTAGAGTCTTCTCGTCCATTAGAGAAGAGAGCCCTGGCGTCTCGGGTGACGTCTAACTGAAACACAGGCGGTTGAGAAGGGCCTTGTTTTACTTGGGGATTACTGTAATTATAGGAACTTTCTATTGAGGAATGAGGACTTCTTTGAGGTAAAGCTATACATGCTGAGAGTGAATGGAAATAAGACACATTGCTTCCACCTCTTTGGGATTTCAAGAGTCTATCGCAACATCAGATCATCTTTCTTTTATTATGTTTTTCCCCCCTCACGTTTTTAATGAAATGGAGAACGTTACGCTACAATATAAATAGACAGTATTTCAACACTTCCCTGTGAAAGAGCACTATTGTAAAGTTGAGTGTCAGGAGCTGGGTGACAGCATTAGAGGCCCAGTTTGAGCCCTAATGTGAATCAGATGGTGCTGCTGCTCTGCTCACGTCAGCTCCTCCTGAGAGCTCCACCACACACTGATCTTCAGCCTGGTGACTGCACTGGGATATATACAGCATGGAGCCCGTGGAGCCACTTCAAAGCTCTGCTCCTGTCTGTCTCTGACGTGTGTGGTCACAGAGCAGTGATGGTTACCGCTCCAAACAGCACACCGCAACCAGGACGATCTGACAAACAAGAAGGTCAGAATGACTGAGAAACCAATCTGACTTCTCATGTCTCAGTCAGTGGGAAATGGAAAATAATAACCTGACTTATAGTACATTTCTGCTAAGCTCTGCATTTCTCATGAGCTTTTTTAAACTGGAAAAATAATAGTTGGCTGCATATTTGTAATTAAGGATATTTTGAGTGCAAGAATTAAAAAAAAAAATATATATATATGTTTATTTATTTTTAAATTGTTATTTTTAGCTGAAAAACAGACCTTGTTCTTTTGTTTTTGTTTTTCATTTTGGTTGTCTTTATTGCACTGAAAAACATTCATCCCTACCCTCAGAGGCCTTGTTGTCCATGGAATCCTGCAGGTGCCGTGCCACCTCCAGAAAGCTATATAGGCTACTGTACCTTTAAATTATGCTATTTCTGTTCCACAATTTTCTTAAATTGTAGTATCAAAGATGAATGGGAACCCAAAAATGGAGATAATCAGAGGCTTAAAGCCCAGAGACATTTGGACACAGATTAAGGCATCATCATTGTGGAGCAGCGTATTTTTCCCATCACTACTTCTTGCACAAAGGAAGAAGCCAAGCCGCCAAAACTGCAGGCGTATTTCCATTTCATTTATGTGGATTACCAAATATTACGCCGGTCTTGCATGCAGCAGAACACATTTTACACATGAATTTGAAGAGCTAAACCTCTCCTGCAAACTTGTTAAAGCGTGTCTTAAAATCAGGCCAAAAGCATCTCCTCCACTTTGATCCCAGTACAACAAAGAGGCATGTAAAGAGTCCCATATGTACAGACCAGTGCACTGTTCACATGTGGAGGCCGGTCCAGATGTGTCACAGCTCTTCTGCTGACAGCCCACAGTCCCAGAGAGCGCCCCCTGGAGCTCCGTGATGATTGGGGATCTTGAGGCTCGGACTCCTCTGCTCTCAGCTCGACACGGGGCCTGCTCTGAAGAGGAAATATGCGAAGACTCTTCTAAGTTTTTCCATAACACAGGTGCAGCCCACTTATCCTGGGAACGGTGAGAAGTTTGTCAGTCAGGTCAAATTTTGTGAGGACATTCTAAGACATGTAACATAATGGTGGCCTGTTTTCCACTTTTTCCAGTTATTTCAAATACATCTTGTGCGTACATCTTGCTTTTCTGAAACACTTTTCCACCACTGAAGAGTCTTAGAATTCACTTAAAGTCAAGCAAGTGCTCCAGTGTACATCACAGTTTGTATAATCAGTGAACACATGTTGTACACTTACACGTTGTTGTAAGTCTTGTTTTTGCGTTCAGTCTTATAACCCAGAGGCTGGATTCTGTATCTATCTCTGTCCATCCAGATGAGTTACACCTGCTGCAGAGGAATGCTTCATTACACAGGCCTGTGCAGCTGTGCAGCACAGAGGATGTTTAGGTAAATGCTGTGGGCTTTGGTGTGATAATGATCCAAGCTGAGCATGTGAACTCATGTTATTACTTTATAAAATAAATATTAGACAAGCGCTTCTGAATATGATTAAGCACAATGTGTTTTGCTATACAGGTTTAGTTCCATTGAGGTGTGTGTGGTATGGCTCAAGGTTCTTGCTGTCATTTCAAGTTGCGATGAAAAAGCTCAACACTTGTTTTATTGTTATTCCAGTTTGGACATGCAGTATCTCTGAGAGATTAGACAGTGTTGGTCTAATGACAAACAAAGCCTCCCCAGAATGACCCTCTGAGCATTCCCCCTCCACTGTGACCAGCAGCTCTACCCCACAGTATTTATCACATTATGGAACTTTAATGCTCTTACCCTGGTGGTTCAAGAAGCTCCCTGCCATATTAATCATGCAATTCACAGGTTTTGGGGCTGTAATGTACAGTTAGTCACCTCAAAAAGTTACTGCTGTGCTAAAAACAGAATCCATTCTCCATCTCCATCCAGATACTGTTGTTTTATCCCGTTGTGACCATAGCTTAGTTTATTCAAATTTGTCAACCATTTCAGCCACATTTGTGAAGTTTATTGTCCTGCATAACATACAAATCCAGGATCACATATTATTTATTTATATTTCAATACTCTGGGGAATAAAACAAAATATAATTCACCCATAGAAAAATTGTCATGGTTATTAAATACATTTATTTATTTATTTGTTAACAAAGACTAAAATTTGTGAGCTATTGTCTGACATAATGCAGTGCAAACTAGAGGAAATTATGTGTAGCAGCAAAACTGGTGCTGAGTGTTCAATCAAAACATGACTTATCAGAGGAGGAAGCAGCTGTGTCCATGGAGAGAGGAGGCGACTGGACTCCACACTGTGTCCAAACAGGCAGTAGTATATCATATTTATAGGTCTGTGGTGTTCCAGTAGTGCGGGTGCATAAATGAACACAAGGCAGGCAATAAAACTGTGACATATTAGAAAGAGTCTCGATGACCTCAGATATGTGCAGTGGAGAAGGGAATACGGAGTTTTAGAAATTCTGCTTGTAAGTCGGTTGTTTGCTGGTTTGCTGAATGACTTTGGTTAGGCATTCCTTAGTCCATGTGGTCACAGTTATTTAATTTAGTTATTTTTAAATAGAAGATGCTAAGTGTGGATTCTGGATTGGTCATGTCAGTGTACCATTACGTGTTAAGGCCAAAGATATAGTTCCAGCCAGACGTCTGTAGATGAACAATAGTTGGACTAAATTCTATGTGTGATTTTATTTTGAGCTGCCATGCCACCTTGAGATTTCATTTGACCTTTGAATATCGTGGTTCAAAGTTGTGTGCATTTATAGCTTGATTAAGTTTGCTGTGACAATGTCTTTACTATTAAAAATGAGTTTTACCAAGCTTCTAATTTTACTCTACACTTTTCATTGTGCCCCATGTCCTAGTTCCCAGGTACAGTAAATATGCTGCACTAATTTTAATATACCATCATGCCTACATAAGCTCAACTCATTTAATCATGTTACGTAACTGCAAGTCCTCACAGAACCCTTATAGATATTAAAATCCATGTTTGCACATATAAAACTAAAGCCCAACATTGACTTGAAGATCACAAAACAAAGATGTTTATGGTCATTAGTATTGATTAACCTCATTGTCTCCGTAAAAGTGCTGCTGTGCCTGTTAGCGTCAGCTCTTTGCTCTCAGACCTCCAGCTCAGGGATGTCCACACTCTTGTTTATCCTTGCTCGGTGCAGTGGCTGATTAAGTTCCTTTGAGACCCATTAGAGCTGCAGCCTGTCCCCGCCACACACTGCCACCATCCATCATGCAAATGTAGAACACGAATAACTTCAGTACAGTGGCCTTTATTATAGCCTCGTGTCAAAAAGCTGTAAAAAGTCAGCCGCTAACTACTTTGGACACTTGCTCATGAAAAGTTACCATAATAAGAGAAATGGGACACCGGAGTGAGAGGGGCGCAGGAGCAGCAGGTCCCAGATCAGGAGGGTTTAGGGGGACAGGTTTGACAGGACGTCCCGTATCAATGACTGACCTCTATGTGCCAGGTGCCAGACTCATGACAATCTTAAGCCTAATCTAATCCTTAATCTCTGATGCATTTTATGTCCAAATTTATACCATCACTTCTTATGTTAGTGCCGCGGCTTGGCTGTAACCTTGCATTGCATCAGTCCCTCGCTCCATTGAATTGAGTTGCGTAGCACGTTGTGTGCGCCTTCATCTTTCTGAGCTCCTCTTCATTCATTCATGCCTAAAATCTTACAAGTTCTTCTTCTTCTAGTTCTATGTGTGGACTGAATCAGTCCTTCACTTTATTCAGCCTTACTGTGTACTGCTGTGCGCCCTAAACTGTGGTGACAGGTAACCAAAGCACTACATCAAAATAGTACATTGTCTCCTTGTAGCGTTGATGCACAGCTGGCAGCTCGCAAACGCGCCATGTCCTGGTCCACACCGTTCAGGCCATATCCTCGATAAAGCAGCTTTCTTTTGCCCAGATCTTGCACTATAGGCTTAGACTGTAATTCCTAAATTCATTTTCCAGGTGTCAGCAGTGGTCTCCCTAATGTTTTGTCTAAGTTTTGTCTAGTGTCAGACTGCAGAGCTCACTCTGTGCACAGGGTGCACCATCAGGCTGGGGTTAGTTTTTAGGAAACTGAACGACTGAGTGTGAGAGTGCTTTTTTAAATGAATGTTTGATCCTGTTAAGTAAATAAGTAAATACATTTGACTGGGTTTGTGCAATAACAGTTGTTGCCTCATGGGGTCTTTTCTCCAGCTAAGACTGGAGTGTTGTTGTTGCAACAAACTATAACAGATTAATCATCTGCTCACTACTCCGCCACCACAAGTATACAATAAATATATAGAGAGATGTATCTTACCAGATATGGCCCACTGTATATATATAAAAAAAATCTTTCTGCCAGAGTGCTAGGGAGTTCTTGCAGTATCTTTGCTGTTTATAACAGCAGTCTTTGCAGCCAGACGGACCTGTCTCTTGGGCTGCCTGGGATTGCTTTCATATTACTTTAGAGGGACTGGAGGAAGTGTTATTATTCAGGGTCACTTGATTATTAGAGTAACGTGGCGGCATGGTGGCTGAGTGGCTCTCGCCACACAACAAGATTCTGAGTTTGACTTTCTTTGCATGTTTCTCCCTGTTTCCGGAAGGGTTTTCTACTGGCATGAAAGAATCAAAGATTTAACACTTTCTGGCCTTTGATTCCCTGAGAGGTCTTGGTGTGATCCACTCAGACCATAAGCTTAACAAAATCATGTTTATTTTTTATTTATTTATTTAT
>KN482678.1:32691-55177 GCA_000787095.1 Periophthalmodon schlosseri | reverse complement strand
ATTATTATTTTATTTATTTCTTTATTTATTTTAAACCTAATCCAGATAATTTTATTTTTATTTTTTAGTGTTTGTATTATTTGTCTCCATTCACACTTGTGCCAAACTGGGACTAAACCCAGGACTGAACCTGGACTAGATCAGGACTGAACCAAGTCTACATCTGGACTAAACCAAGACATAAGTTTCAAAGGTACTCATTGCCTAATACTCACATTGCCCAACTGCCAATTAATTGCTATGACAACAGTCCTCATATTTTATCATTCTGAAACCCATGGATACAGGACTAAACCGGATTCAAACCGTACTTAAGTCTATAACCTATGTTCTCGTATGCGTCTATCCACTGTCTACTGTCCTTTTTCTGCAACGCTTCACCACCATCGCCATAGCAACCCACCGCGCCTCTGCTCCCACCATGCTTCCCCGGTGTAATACATTCATTTAAATGCCGTCAGCTGTGTAAATACCTTGTGCCAAATCAAAACGACGCGTGACAGCAGATTTAATTATATTTGACTGTTGGCCCATCGCGTGTGTTTTCCTTTCCCTGTGTTAGCCACTTATGCTAGCTGCGTATGTTCTTTTCATTCTGCTCTGTTCTTCCCATAGACACACAGAAGCCACGTTCACACATACTTCCCAGTATGTCCCTCATTCACACATGCACCAGTCCCAGAACATTGCCGGGTCTGCTCTGTTCACACATAGCCTGGTGTTTGAGTGTCGCCACCCAGTGTCGTCAGATACTAGGTACATGTTCAGATCAAATATGAAGACAATTGTAATGCGGATTTATTATTAGTTACAACAACATTGGACATGATATCCCATTTACTGGGTGTTTTGGTATCCCATTTACTGATTGGACGATTATCCAATCAGAAAGCAGAATGATCCTCAAACGAGTCTCTCATTTGTGTTGCCAGTTCCAAAGCTGAAATCCAGTTTGTTTATTGTTTAAACATAAAAGGACTCTCTCTCATCTGAGTCGTCCCCCCGGCGCCTGCAGCTACTCATTAATCAGTGCTAGTGCAGCCTCTGCAGCTCAGTGAGGGAATTCTGAAGGTTCTGAGCTTTCACATGAGGCATGGTCTGCCCATATACTGAGAAAAACTTCCTCTATCTGCAGGTTAAGGCACTGGCAACACAGGTTCAGTTGTGGTTGTAGTACCTTTTTTAAAACATTAAGAGTGCAGGCTACAGACAGTTCCTTGAATAAGAATGGCACATGTCATTGCCTCTTTTGTACCTTTAACTAAACTTGTCTTATTTAGCTAAATAACTACAGCCTTCTCTGCACATTCCTAATAATTTACCCAGGAAAGTGGTTCTAGTTATCTCCACACATGACCCTGGCCCTGCATATGTGCATGAGCTACCATGCAAAAGATCACAATTTTGGAGAGCTCTGCTGACCTTAATCTGACCCAAGCTTCTTAGCTTTAGTGTTTTTTTAATTGGGAAAGTAGGTTTCAATTTGCTAGTGTTGTTTTTTTTTGTTTTTTTTTTAATTAAAAGCTGAGTTTGGCGGCATAAAGGCTAAAAGATGTTACACTCCACTCTTTCCAAAAGCTGGTCCCCTTCTGTGTTTTTATCCAATTTATTCTGCTCTAGATAGTTGGCGTAAAGGATTTAGCGAGTTGCTCTAGTTTCTGTGGGTGTAGTTAAGGTTGCTGTTAAATAGCCAGTGTATAGGCATAGGCTGATGGAGGCTTTTGTGAAGCTAGCATAACAAAGATTTGGTGTAATATAGCACTTACATAGCACTTTTCCGGGCGCTCAAAGTCCTTTTACAACTTTGCACATTATTCATTCACTCCACTCCCGGTGGTGGTAAGCTGCTATTGTAGCCACAGCTGCCCTGAGTTAGACTGATGGAAGTGTGGCTGTGTGCCATCGGCCCTTCCAACCACCACCAACACACAACACATTCATACTCATCCAGTATGTAGTAATCACTGTCTGAAATTCATCAGTCCAGTTCAATGTAGTACTGTCTACCTTGTGTAAAATTTTGGTGCATTGATTTTCATGTAATTCTGCCAGATTATATTTTCATAAAATTTAAAGTCCATATGAATACTCTTTTCACTAGAACATACTTAACAAAAGTTCTATTTACCCATTTATCTATTTATTTGTATGAGCTTTGGTGAGGCGTGTAACTTTACTTTCTGGTTGGACCCAGGCAGCAGATTTGACATACGTAGAGGTTATTCCATAACAGTTACCTAGCAACCGTAATGTTAATAAGGGCCAAAACATGTCTAAATTGCACAATTGTTATGATTGGATTTCTAAAAACAAATGACAACACCTTCATTTTGTTAAAGGAAGGTTTAAAGTGACAGAAAAATGCCTAAATTGCGTAAATTGTCCCTGCACTTTAGATGGAGTTTTTGGTGTTGATGACATAGAGCTATTCTGTTTTAGAACTCAGCACTACATTCTGTATTTTTGTGCTTTACTTCTCAACTGCCAATAAACTATGATAAAATGCATTTTCTATCCCACCAAATCAAGCAATAGTTACCAGAGTTGACTCCACTACCAATGGCTTACCAGTTCAAATCTCATTTAAATAATCCAAATATAGACAAGCCCCCCGCCCATCACTCAACATAACTGACCCGAAGTCAATTGGTTTGTATTTTCTGAATCGATTCCATAAACCCGTAATAACAGGCCGTGCTCTTCTCTTGACCTTTCAGCTGTTCAGTTTGAGATGGGGACTGACTGTTTCCCTTGACTCTATTTTTCTACAATCGTGCGCACCATAACAGAGGCTGACCTTTCCATACGGCGCACTGCACTTCTCATTAGAACTAAGCTATTTTTAATTTGTCACATCTATAGTCTCTGCAGGCACTCGCTAAAACAAGCTACATGACATACATTTGAGAACTCAGATTAGTGTTAGCAATTAGACTATACAATGAAATCTGCTTTGTCCCCACCTAAAGGTCCACTCTGGTACACGATGTAACTTTTCTGTGGAGGAGGTCTGCAACCCTCTTGTATCCGTGGAGATGTAATTAATGTGACTTAAATGGTTAACAGTATGGAATTAAACGTATCTATCTTCATGGAGTCAAGCAGGCGACACCTCTGGGCTAAGTAAGTTACAGGTCAAATCTATGAGTGGCGAGTTCGCTCACAGTAAGAATATATGTTTTTCAAGATATTTTTTTAGCAATGAAAACGTGTAATTGAATAAATGTCATATTCTATCTTGGCAAAACAATTTTACTCAGCACTGCAAGTCATATGTCAAATCAAACAAAAACAAAAACTACTATTTCAAATTGCAATTGACATCTTTACTTTGGCCCTATGCAGGATTTTACATTGAATTTTTCCAATATGTTACCTTTGCTCAATGCTGTGTTTTACTTTGGGTCAATGCAACGATCCAAGTAATCTTAAATACTGCAGAATATGTCACTTTTTTGCTCCTAAGATTACTTCATTGTCAATTCATCTGCATTTTGTAATCACACTGCATCAACATATCCACAGAATTTGACTAGGACAATCACTAAATACCAGACGACAGCATAAAATGTATTATTGAACAGAACTAACACAACTTGCCATGTTTCCAGTGGTTAGCAGAGGAGTCCACATACGCAAGTGAACTAGAATGTAACACTCACAAATATTGATGTTTCATAACTCAGATGGAGGTCATTGGTGGTGAGTAACGCTTGCTCCTTTTTCCTGTGGTCTCACTTAGAAAGGTGTGTGAGGGAAGTGCAAAAACAACAGCTGTCTGTCAATACGTCGCACCCTGACCGAGGAGACGGTCTGCCACGGCGGCCATTTTGGTGTGACAAACAACAGGTTCAATCAAAACTTCTGCCACTAGTTTCCCAAACATGTGGTGTACTTATAAGGTACTATGTTATGCAAAAGAAACTGGAATTAATTCATAAAATCTCTAAACAGTAGGGTTGACAATGTTTAATTTGTGTTCTAAAATATACTGTGTAAAAATTGTTTTGAACATCAGTAGAATTGAATATAACAAATTCAATTATCAGTCTAATTAAATGTATTCATAAAGTTATTTTTTACTTGAATTAGACCTTTCCCCAAATTGGAAGAAATATTCTGATTTGTAATCATAGTAGCAGTGGTATTACGAATGGCTGTAGCAATACTGTGGAAGTACTAGTAGTAGTTGTTATAGCTATAACAGCAGAAAGTAATTTTTTGCAGAAGGAGCTAGTAAACAGTCCAAAAAGTCCACTACCTCCACGATGATGTAGATATTTGCTCGCCTCTCCACAAATCTGACCTATACGTTGGCCTTATGGCATCACCTGCTCGTCTCCATGGAAGTACATATGTTTAATACCGTACTGTGTAACATCTCAGGCAAACATTTCCATGGCGACAAGCGGGTTGCACCTCCTCCACCAGAGAAGTTAGACAGTGCACCTTCAAATAATTTAATTCCATCAAAGCAATATCCCCTCCCTAACCACTTACACTTGAGCCTGCCACTAGCCACTGTCTTCATCCAATTTTATTCCAGTATCGTTCCATGTGTGTTCCCTCTGCAAACATGTGAAGTATGCTAGTGCAGATACGCCCACACAGCAGCGCCAGAGCCTCCATAGCTCTCATCTTAGCACAGACTTTGAGTAGGAAACCTGTTAGCGCGCATTTACATTGGCTGATTTGTTTAGGCTGCGTTTAGCATATTTACATAGAAATGAATTCATGAGAGGGCTAGGTGCTGCGTCCAGCCCTCCTCCATGTTCTTGACAGATGTGTAGATAAACAATGCAATGCAAACCCCGAGAAGCTATATTTTGCATATGGACTTAACGGTGAGAAGCAACGTAGCAATGTTAGAAGCAATGTTTCTCAGCATATATTGTAAGTGAAGTTGGATTTTTATGGATTTTTAAAACGGTAAAGTTGTGGTAAGTGGTATGCTACGTTTTAGCCAGAACTACATTCACACAAGGCAAGGATACAGTAAAAGTACACAAGGATTGGAGCCGTAATTGCACCGTCAACTTTTACTGTTTAATAACTATCATTAGTATTTGTCCCCCTTTTGTTAGTAATGGATAGAAGTAATATATTAAAGTAATAGTAGTAAAAAGTAACATTAGTAGTTGATGCTAATAGGACTGGTCGCAATTGCAGTAGTAGTAGTAGTAGTAGTAGTAGTAGTAGTAGTAGTAGTAGTAGTAGTAGTAGTAGTAGTAGTAATAGTAGTAAAAAGTAACATTAGTACTTGATGCTAATGGGACTGGTTGCAATTGCAGTAGTAGTAGTGGGAGTAGTAGTAGTAGTACTAGTAGTAGCAGTACTAGTAGTAAGCAAAAAGTGGTGGTAATAGTAAGCAAAGAGTAGTATAGTACTAAGCAGAAAGTAGTAGTAGTAAGCGTAGAGTAATATATTAGTAGCACTAGTAGTAGCACTAGCAGAAAGTAGTAGTATTTGTAGTAGTAAGAAAAATATAATAGTAATACTAAGCATAAAGTAGCAGTATTTGTAGTGGTAAGAAGAATGTCATAGTAGTACTAAGCAGAAAGTAGTAGTATTTGTTGTAAGCATAAAGTCGTAGCAGTAGTAAACAAAAAGTAGTAATAGTAGTAAGCAGAAGTAGTATTAGCAGTAATAGTAGTAGTAGTAGTAGTAAGCAGAAAATAGTACTGGCAAGAAGACGCTCTTGTAGTAATAGTAGTTGACCCAGTAACGTGATTTTTTTTCTTAATACATTACAATACCATAATTCTCTCGCTTCTATGAAATAGCCAGCCATTCTGTGCCTTCATCCCCTCTTCGTATGAACCAGCCTTTGCATAAAAAGATGAAGCGATATGAGACCGTTGGCGTACCTTTCTTCTCAATATGATTTATAATTATTGCAGTGGGGACATTAGCCTGACTGCTGTGTATTTCTGTGACAGCCTGTCCCCCTCACTCACATTCAGTATTTCATCTCTATATGTGCTCTGCCCTATTCTACGTCTCACTGGGCAAAAGACTGACCACATACCACAATAGAGGGAGTGAACCATAGATGACAGTTTGAATGAGGAGAAAGAGCCTATAGGTTTAATAGATAAAATGATATACTGTATAATGAAATGGGATCAGTCTTAAAGGAAAAATGTCTATATCTCCAAGTCATATTTTTCACTGCTATTTTTAGTTACGCTTTACTTAAAGGTACAGTATGTAACTTTCTGGAGGTTGCGCATCACCTTCACGATTACATGGAGAGTTAAAATCATACTTCAGAACATTCTTCATAGTGATAAATAAGAGTCAGGTTTGTGGAGATGCAAGCCCGCTCACACTAAGGATGCAACTTTTTCAGTGCAATACACATAACCTAAAAAACAAACAAATAAATAAACAAGACTTTTATTTTAGTCTATTATGAGGCAAAAAAGATACATACTATGGCTTTAAGAGCGCGGTAACACTTAAAATGATCATATCGTGTTTTGTTTTGGCGTTTAAACATGCTTTTGTCAACTTGGTATTGGTATTTCACGTTTTCTTTTGCGCCCCCCCTGCTGGCAGTAGTGGAAATTAATTAATGTATAATAATTCAAACAAACAAACAAACAAATTTGACCAGTATGCTAATAAACCATGCATTTGTAGTGAACACAATTTCAGTGTAGAAAGTTTCAGAACGAGGCCGATGATAAAAATTGTGTAGGAGACGTCCAGATTTTTACCTGTGATGTAACAATCTTGGGTAAATTGAAACTTATTTCTGAGGCTCAGAGCAAGAGGACCTTGTAAACAGGATTAATGAAACAAGTGTAAATTAAGCAAAATACAACCCAGATATGTGTTTGGTATTACAAGCTCCAAAAATCCGTTTCCCTTTAATTAAAACGATGGTTAAATGTGTGTTGTTGTTTTGCATAGAAATGAAATGTTGACAGGCCATCTAATTAAAGTAATAACTTGAGGTGCTCTCATAATAGTTGCAAGTAAAATTTGATTGTAACAGAAAACACAGGATTAGTGAAACTAGTGTGAATTAAACAGAACTTTTGGTTTTTTGATATGAGTTGAAGCATCCTTGAAATATGATAGTATCTTTTGAATATCCTTTGGTCGTGAAAGAGCCAGGAACATAGTGTTCATTTTCATAGAGAAAAGTCAAGAAAACATTCAGAACATTGAGTGAATTGTAAAAAGTTTTGCTTAAACTTTTCACAAACTTGTGGCCTCAACTTTCCACAAGCTTAATATTTTTCTACCAGTATATTTTAAAATCTTACTTGAAGGACTGTTTCACTAGATTATGGTATGGTACAGTTTGCAAATAAACATGCGCAATAAGTGAACTCCTCCGACTAAAGTAGTCCTGACTCGCTCAAGATCTGGACATTGCATCACCTGGAGCCCACTGCTCCTGACAGGTTACCCCAGCGTCACTCACGGATTGGTCAAATTCAGATAATAAATTTTCCCATGGGACATTAAGTACCCTAACCTTAATGTATGTTGTATTTTTTTTTATCGTGTAAATATATAGCCCCCTTTTAGCTGTACTGTTCTTCTATTTCCATTGTGACTCACTATTCTGTCACATCTGAAGACCAACCGGGAATGACACCAGTGCACTATATACAGTATATATCTGGTTATTTTCCAACACCAATATATGAAAAGAATTTACATAACGATCAATAGGGCTGTTGTCAACTGAAGAAATTCTACTCAACTAAAGACATGTCCAGACGATCGATTGGTTGACTAAAAAGGGGGCGTGGCAAAACCTCTCAAGACAATTACGCATCTCTGTATATCTGAACCAAACTGCACTCACAAGACTACAACTACGCGGGAGTTCATGCAAAAACAACTATTAATCCAAAGTACTAGTAATGTACAATGTATTTGTATAAAGATAGTGAATCTTTACTTGTGAATCGTGAGTTTAATCCACTTTTTACATATAAATACCAAAATATACCAAATTTTAGCTAACTCACTCACTCACTATCGTTTCCTTTTTGTTGTTGTCTCACAGAAATCCTTATATCTACATAAATTTTTAGTCAGCTAATACAAGTTTCGGCCGACTAAGACTCCATCGACCCATTAATTAAAAAATGTATTGTCAACTAATAATTTTATGTAGATTAGAAGTAGAATGAAGATGTTAGTTAAAAATTTGGTATTTTTTGGTAAAATAAATAGTTGTTTTGGCATGAACTCCCCTGCAGTTGTAGTCTTTAGTAAAAGCCAAAAGTAAAATCTGTCAACTGGACAAAAAAGTTGTAGGAGCTGCTTCTTCAGTTCTGGTCAGATTCACTCCTACAAAAGATTTTACTTTTTGCTTTTACTATGGATCAGATCTGGACGACTGAGGGATTACACAGACAGCTGAAGTCTTGTGAGTGTAGCTTAGGTCAGATACATAGACACTTAATAGTTTCGAGAGCTTTTGCCACGCCCCCTTTTCACAACAGGACACGTCTTCATCACCCAAGAATTTTTTTAGTCGACTACCGCCCTAAATCACCGATATATTTCCAATCCCTTTCAGGCTCTTGTCCCTAAAAACATGTCCTGAGAGGTCTGGAATACTTGCTGTTTTGGACCTGTTTCCATTGAAGACACTCATCTGCATGGCTGAGGTGGCACGGCCTGGATCGCCCGGTTGTATTCTGTGAACAAGAGGCCTTTGAAAAACACTAACTGCCCCAGAGCCCCGCACACAATCACAGCCAGATTGCATAATGCTCATTTGGCGGAGGGCTGGGACATTTGGCTCTGGCTAGGCTCCTCTTGAACCCAATGAAAACACAGAATTGAAGCAGGATTTGGGCTAATCCTCTTATTCTTCTTATGTGCGCTCGCTCTCTCCCCCTGCTGACCGAAGAGGCACTGTGGAGCACGAAGAACTCCCATGTTCCTCAGCCTAGCTTTAATTGGAAAATGGATGCTCTTACTGGGGACTTTCTGGCATAGATGTTCCGCTCACTTGTATCTGCTTTTGTCCTTCTCTTGCTGGTTAATGTTGTGAGTTTCAAAATAGTATTGCCAAATTCTGATTGGACATGCAAAACACTGTATTTTTGTATCTTTGCATTTAAAAGTATATTACACAAAATTTATTCTTGTTATAATCCTGTTACCTCCTCAAAAACAGACCTGGAGTTGTGTTTTGTTTCATTTACACATGTTTGGGTAACACTTTATTATTAGTCTGTCTACATCTCAAAGCTCTAATTAGTCTGTCTACATCTCCAAAGCTCTAAATGCTCTGTTTCACCTTGTGATGTCATGAAGCGGTAGTTTTCAAGTTAACAGCTCCTTTTACCTTTAGTTCAGTAGAGATTGGCAATTCCAGGGCTGTAATTATCCAAATGATTCTAGTGAAGAGTTTAAAAACACAGTGGAGCACTTCCTGTGTTACCACATAACATCACAACAGAGTGTTTTCAGTTTGATAGAAGAACTGAACCTAAATATGCAGGGTTTGTGTGTTAAACATGTGTGAATGAAACAACACAACTTCAGGTATGTTTGTGATGAGGAAACAACATTATAACACAGATCAGATGAGAGAATTGCAGTTTGGTCGGACTTTTATAACAGATGCCCATTCATACAATCACAAGCATATTTCTTTCAGGAGAAGGTAATTATTGAGGAACTGCTTCAGGTGGTACTTGGACAGCTCTTCAGTTTGTAAGTTTGCCTAATTTAAAATTCATTTTATCCACTTTTTGTTCTCCTTTGGATCATTTCTGGTTAAGAACTGCAGTAGAAATTATGTAGTCCACTTTTAGACCTGGTTTAGCCCTAGATCAGACCTGGAATAGTCCTGGTATATACTTGATTAGATCCGGTGGCACTTGAAAAGCTAATTCCTTTCTTTGGTGGTAATTAATGTGAAAAGTTTGAGAGCTACTGTTCTAGTTGGTGGGTGCTGCCTCTTATAGTTACATAACAAGCTATTTAAGTCATAATTCAATGTGCCTATATGCTGGTGAGTTGTCAGCTCTTCTAACTTTCTTTGTTCTAGCAACAATGGTTTTTTTTCCCATCAACCTAAAACATGCACAGTAGGTAAAATCCTCCAACCGAGTCTGTCCCGAGTGACCAAGCCTCGCTAAAGATTATGGAGATGGTTCCTCAAGTGCTGTTCTGCTGCGCTCACTGCTCACCGGTTGCCTCAGTCAGTGGTATTGAGGGATGGGTCAAATGCAGAGAATGCATTTCCTTCACAAGGGATTAAAACCATTTATCTTACTCTAACCTGACTTATTCATAGCGTTTCTGTCTGCTGTATCATCAGTATTACCATCCTTATTATGATCACTATTCAAAAGTTGGTTGATTAATCGGTCGATGATATTCATTATATCCACTGTTAATTTCTGAGTTTTAAAAATTTTGAATAACTAGGCCATGGGCTACTCTGGTTTGCTGCTACACCTTTTGTCCATCAGAAGTCAGTGTGACATAAGACAAAGTTCCACACCCAACTTCTTTGGAAAAAATCTGTCAGAGAATTGTTGGGAATAATGATCCAAAACTGTCAGTGTGACATAAGACAAAGTTCCACGCCAACTTGGGAATAATGATCCAAAACCCCACTTTACATTGTATCAAGGGGTTAGTTATTTACCAAAAGTTATATCACCTCTTCTTCCATTTTTCACTTCCTCAGCCCTGACTATCAAAAGGGCACTACCAAACATGGCTCCTTGCTCTTCTACGACCTCCTCCTGACCCACCCCCGCCCTCTTCCTCTCTCCATCTAGCCATCCTTTCACCTCCCCTCCCTCGACCCCTCCCCAAACTCCTCCACACCATCTGATCCTAATCCGGTTGGACACCTCCGAGTGCTCTTTCACCCCACACTTAGCCCTCCCCGATGGCCGGATCCGTATAAAGGGCTTCTTATTCGGGCTAAACAAACAGCCTCTTCAGCCGAGCCATGGAGAGATCTGGAGAGGACACTTGGACAGATGCGAGGCCAGACGATGTGGAAAATGCTGAGAAATTGGGGACAGTGGCTCTAATGGTAGAGCGGTTGACTCATAACTGGGAAATATACGGGGTTTGATTGCAGCTTTTACCTGTGCAAGTGTTGTGTCCTTGGGCAAGACACTTTGCCCAGCTTTTCTATATATAATTGGTATGTGAGTGATAGGTGGCGGTTGGGTTGGTAGTTGACACAGATTGACACCCATTGTCTCAAAATTTGTATTGCCTCGTGTAGGCTACAGACTTGGGTTAAAAGAGACCGCTGTGTGCTGTCTGCATCTAATTAAATAAAATAAAGCATTTTTATCGTTCACAAACCAGGAAGTGCACTGTTAGCATGCTAGTTGCTGTTAGCATTAGCATGACGGCAAATGTCCTTTCTGGTCTCTGAAAGTTCAGTCTTCATAAACTCATCGCTGTGAATAATTAGGATGTTAGGAATGCATGAACTTTGAGTATTTTATATAAACGCAGGAGACTGAATGGGGAGAATATGCTGATTGGTTCCTGCTTTCTGGCATGGGCGGAGTTTGTGGAACAGAAAGTTAGCACCAGAAAATACCAGAGAAAACCAGATTACTAGCATGGCATGAGAAACACAAAATACAACAACATACTTTACTGGGATCATTACACCTGTCATAATAATATGAAAGCTGGAACAATATATTTTGGGATCAGTATTTATCGTGTTACTACTGGGACTTTTTTGGTTATTTTTTGGTTATATAAAAGATCTGAGCCGTAAAAGGTTGAATTAATAACTTGACTTGTTGAATGAATAACTATGACTCATTACATATGCAAGTTTTTTATTCTGCTGTTTATTTATTGCAGCTCATGGTTTTGTTTTTTTTTTTTGTTTTTTTACAATATTGCAGATTTAGAATAGTTTTGTGGTATAAACCTGCTCTTGGGTTATTGTGTTAGTGGAATAAATTTGTTTCAGTATTATAGTTTATCGTCTATGTTTACTTCAGCAATACATCAAACTTCAAAATGTGTTGTTAAAGCCAGTTTTCAATCACATATTCAATGGTTACACCTTTAAGCTACTTAGTGAAGCTGCAAATGTATGGAATATTTATGATTTCAAACAGATCAAATATTCTTTACAGACGGGGATATGGGATCTATGGTAGAAGTCACTGAGTTGGAGCTTGCATGTTGTGAGCTGACTACAGAGGTTGAGGGTGCATTTGGGTCACTGGTCAGTCGATGTACTGGAGAGTCCATGGGGAGTGGACAGAGGCAGTATAGAGTTCAGCTCGCTACTCATGTGAAAATCAAAGCCTAGCAACAGGCTAGGGAAATAGAACAATGCCATTCAGAACTATTCATGGGTTCCAGCTTCATGTCATGGGTGACATTTTGAGAAGATATATTTTATTTAAAATTGCCAATTCCTATGGCAACAATCGCATTTTTTATAAACCCATGGATAGAATACAACTGTAAGCAAACTATGACTAAAATTTATGTAACTTGCCAAACCAAATCATCTGAAGAGTAGTCAAATTCGGCAGACAAGATTCTCCAAAACTGCTGCGCCAATACTAGCCATTTATCCATATCTGTTAGCAGCTAGGCCTGTGCATGGCTAAAATGAGGATTCTGAAATACTTAGAAGTTGAAAATGTTTTGTTGAACTACATTAAAGAGGGGGTATTACCTCTACCTTGTTATAACATTGTTCCCTCATCAAAAACATGCCTGAAGTGTTCTTATATGTCATGCATGTTTGAGTATTCTTGTGATCTCTCCTGGACCCTATTCGAACCCTCCTTATGGTTAGCTGTAAGATTATGTGCAATGCTCAGCCCACAATCCTACGTCATCCATACTCCCCCACGGCCACTTTTTGATAGATATACAAAACAATGCACCACAACTTCACAAACCTGAAGCGATGTGCAGTAGTTTTATTAGAGAAACGTATGCAGATTGTGTTGTGATAGCGCTCTGAAGGGGGAGTGACTTAGCACGGAGAGCAAAGGGAGGGGGGGGACTCAGATGTCAATACATTGTTTTCGGCAAATATAGAATTTTCAAAACAATAAAAGGTAACGTGATGATCTAAATATGTAACGTAATTAGCAATCAATACCCCGTAGAAGTGTAATACCGCCTCTTTAATGAATGTCTCATAGTCTTAAGGTAGGATCTTCCATCAAGAGTAGCTAGCTAGGGGATTTTCAGCTGCATGGGTTTTAGGTTACCTTACACGGGCAGAACTCTGCACAGAAAGGCCCCATCACAATGCCCCCTTCCAGCACTATTGTATTTATAACAACATACATGTGTTTCTACAGTTGGAAATGATGTGTGTATAATAAACTGTAAAATTGCAATACAGCTTTGATCATATTCACTGTCAAAATATACTGTATGATTCATGAACAGAAGCTAGCATGATCTAAAGCCCACATTGGGGCATCCCTTTGAAATGCTAAATAGCCGATAGACATTATGACCCCATGACTTTTTATCATGTTTCACTGCTAAGCTAATTAGCCATGTTGTCTATAGAAAGCATACGTGGAGGCGTACACCTAACAACTTCACTGTACCATATCCTGGCCTGGAACACAATTACTCAGAATTGCAAAGCCTCTTTCCATTATACTGCCTTGGGGGAAGATGAAAATTGCATTATGTTGTCACACTGAGAGACAAAAAAATCTCTAGTTTTATGTGAAAAGGAAAGTGTTGTGAACTTAAAATGCAAAAAATAAATAAGTAAATGAATAATAATAATAAAAAAGATTTTTTCTGTTTTGCTTTGATAGCTGAAAATAAAGGAGGTTATGTTACGCTATTGTTTTGAACCAGTTCTGCTTACCCCAGAAAAACATTGCCCATTTGAGAATTGTTGAAAGAATATCTGAAGAAGTATTCTGGATCCATGAACAAACAAATAGGCTAAAAATAAGTTTAATGCTTTTGTATCTCAAACTGGATCTATATTTGTATTATTATTTCAAATTATTGTGCAAAGTTTATAGGAAAGTTTCTTCTGCCCTGAGACACTTGGCGCCAAATAGTACAGAACTATTCACAGTGGCGTGAATGAAACAAAACACCGATTATGGTTTTGATAAGGGTTTTGGAAGACGAAAAAATCTTAAAGGAGACTGCTGCGTGTTGCCTGTAGCTAATAACATAGTATTTTTTATTTCTCATCAACCCGGAAGTCAGTGTCAAAAGAAGCGCTCTGATTGGCTGAGCTTGGGCGGTCCACCCTAGTTTCACTTCGGTGTTTGAAAAAAGCTGTTCTCAAGTCACGCACACGCCCGAAAATCAGTGCACGTGGATATTAGCCATGTCCTAAAGAGTTGTAACTTCAATATAGCTAGTTTTATTTTACATTTAGAATTGGTTTTGTAAAGCCTTCTAAATAAACACAATATTTCACAAGAAGAAAAGCATAACTTAAGATTGGTCACTTTAAGCTTTTTTGACAGCCAGTCCCACAGTAAGACTAAACATTCACTCCGTAGTCTGCACTATTGATGTAACATGACTCACAACTCTTGATTGAAGCGTCTCGGGCTCTGGAGATTTCTTCTTTCCTTTTGTGGAGAGAAAAGAGCTTTTAAATGAATTGAAGGCATGTATCCGTCATGTTTCTGTAGCGAGCGAGATTGATTTGATTAAATGCCACTTTAGCCGATGGCGCTCTTGTGTGTTAGATGGTTAGACAGGCTGATCTCGTCGGGCTATAAGCTAGAGGCAGCTTAATGATAGTCTCAGTATAACTAATGTGCTGCAGGGGTGATCTATAGTGTTGGGGTACAGGGAAAACCATGTAAAGAAGATTGGCTTGGGATGTTGTGATGCAAAATAAAGGGACTTAAGTGGGATGGATTATGTTAGCTGACAAAACGGTCCTTAACTTGATTTGAGTTGCGTAAAAAGATGAACATTTTGAGTATCTGAATTTGAGAATAGGGTGTGGATTTCTTAGTACAATATTAGTTTATGGTTAAAGAGAAGGTATTATGTAAAGTCAGTATAAGGTTCACTCATCAAAAACATGCCTGAAGAGGTTTTATATGTCATCCATGCATGTTTGCTTAATCTAGCAATCTCTCCCAGCACGGACATTTTTCATAAATATACAAGAGCTTGATACAAAACAATACAATACAACGTCACAAACTGGATGCGATGTGCAGAAGTTTCATTAGCGGGAGTTAGGGGAGGGGAATGTCAAAAACGAAACTGAAACTAATTACACATTTTAATACAATGTTTTCAGTGAATGTAGCATTTTCAAAACACTGAACATAGTAATATCAATGTGTTATGTAAATATGACGTAGACTATTCAACTAACGACATGTGGTTAAAATGAAACCACCAAACATAATATGTGTATGTAGGTAATTATCTTCATCAAGCACAAACACAGGTTGAACCGACGTCCATAACAATGTTTAAAGGTGCTCTGTGTAACATTTCTGGTGAAGGATATAGGATAGGCTATAGGAAGGATGTACCACCTGCTTGCTGCCATGATGTTATTGCTTGGAATGGTCCACACTGTGGTATTAAATGTATTTATCTCTGTGGAGACAGGTAGGTGGCTCTATCAGGTAAAGTTCACAGTAAGAATCGATGTATTTCAAGATATGTTTAAATACAAGCTAGCAATAACGTAGATGAGCAGTTAGCGTACCTTCCACCAGAAATTATTATTTGAATATTTTGTTCAATGCAAGCCTTTACTTTTGAGGTAAAAAAAAAAATGTTTTAGGTGTAGATTTAAAGGTCCTATATTGCACAAAATTGACTCTTTAAGCCACGTTAGAATGTTGCTACCTCATCAAAAACATACCTGGAGTTGTGTTTCATTCACACGTTTGAGTAAGACTTTATTTTTAGTCTGGCTACATCTCCAAAGCTCAGAATGCTCTGTTCCACTTTGTGATGTCATGAAGCAGTAGTTTTGAGGGTAACAGCTACCTCTTACCTTTTGTTTAGTAAAGATTGGAAATTCCAGGGCTGAAATTATCCAAATGTTTGTAGTGACGATGTATGGACACAGTGGAGCACTCCCTGTATTACCACATGACATCACAAGGTGAGTGTTTTCTATTTGGGATAAGAATCAGCCTAAATATGCAGGATTTGTGTGTTAAACGAATGTGAATGAAACAAAATACAACTCCGGGTATATTTTTGAAGTGGAAGCAACATTATAACAGATCAGAAAATAGCATAATATGGGCCCTTTAAAAAAAAAAAAAAGAAAACATTTTCCTATTAGAAAGCAACACACTAAAACATGCTTAACCCCAGCCATTGGATTTGTCCTGTTTTTGTGTTACATCTTGCCACACACAACAAACAATTTTGGCCCATTTCCCATTATTAACCCTGCAAACCGGAGCGTGCTATTTAACCAGCGCTTGCCTCATTCTGTCTGATTGCCCCTGACAACATTCACCCCCACCACAATCAAACAGCAATGATGGCACAGTTAACCTCTCCACACACCTCTCCTCCTCCTCTCTTCCATTCTCCCACAGCCTCTAAATAAACCAATTAATGGATTGAGGGTCTCTGCAGACAGCCAGTCTTGCCACCTGAACAATTACCAGGGGACCAGCAGACGTGGCAGCCATGTTTGTCGACACGGGTGCAGAGAAAAGCGCGTGAAATTGTGCGTTAGCTAACAAGCTGCCCCATAGGAACGGATCAGGCGGTTAGCATTAGCATTATCTGACAGTGTTTTGAGTGTTGTGGCTTTGTTCTGTTTGCGGATCTATAAGAGCTGTGGTGTTTTGAAGAAAAAATAAAAACGTAACAAAAATAGTTGAATTGTTCTGTTATGACATTTGAGTTTAATGCAAAATGTTGCTTGTGGAAAAGGGTAGTGGCTGATGTTTTGTGTAAAATAGCTTTCAGAGCCCTCCAAAAATGTGAAAATAGTTAAACTTTTGAATAATACATAGATTTAACTACAACATTTTTTTTTTTTTTTAATAATTTGAAAGAGCTTATATTTATATTTATTTATATTTATTTCTGTAGACTTGACATAATTTTAACTAATATTAAATCTTGCATCAGGACACTTATCAACCCATATTACCTTGCTACCTGCATACATGTGCTTTTAAGATTAGCCTGTATTGGACAAAAGCGTGTTAAATTGCGCGTTTGCTAACAGGCGGCCTCACAGGAACAGATACAGGAATTAGCAAGCGTTTTCTGACAGCGTTTTGTGCAAATGTGGCTTTGTTCCATTGTCTGATCTCTGTGTGATTGGATGAGCTGTATGCGGGTGTGTAGGAGGGAATGTAAATGACTATGTTTGCTTGTGACAGAATGTGTTGTGTCAGTGTGCTAGTGCTAACCTGCGCATGCTAATTAAGGCGCCAAGTGGGATTTGATGTCCTTGATTTTTCTAAAACTTAAAAAGGCTTGAGTTCTATCTGAAAATAATACTGTTTATGACACCAAAAATTTCAATAACTTTTTGTGGTTGATATAAAGTCACGGTTTGTCATTACATTGCTGTTGTATTCTATTTTTCACTAGATGCTATGTAAACTGTTACTGCTGTTCAGAGGGTCTGGGAAAGAAAAGTTGGCTAGTAAAATGTGTAAAGTTGTAAATGGAAAAATCACAGCTAAAGTACATGGTTGTCATAGTTTTGGAAAAAAGAGAAACATGAAACATGGTTAGTTCAATAATGATTTCTTCAAATCCGAGGCCTGATTTGAGTGACAGGAGAGCCTGAACGAAGACTATTTTCATTGGGAGAGTTAGCGTTAGCCACCAAGCGTCACTTATATGAAAAACTTGGGCTATTTTGGCATCGGACAACCACTTAATCACACATGAGTAAGCATTGTACATGTAGCAATATTTGGAGCAGTTATTTGATTAGCAGCAGAATTAGCATAAAAGCTAACTAACATGTAGGCTAATGAACTTTTTGTTTGTTTTAAATGTGCATTATGCAATTTTCTTGAGGTGGCACTTCAACTTCATGATTTCATGGAAATAGAAAGTTTAAACCATACTTCGGAACATTCTCCATGGAGATAGGCTAAATAAGAGTCAGGTTTGTGGCTATTTTTTGGCTAAGAAGTTACATACTGTGGCTGTCAGAAAGACTGTTTAGTTCCGAGTTTCCATCCGTGCCTTGTTAACTTTTCCCACTCATGTTTGCTGTGAGTTACTGATATTTTATTAGATATATAGCATTTTCATGTTTAAACTGTTGCTAACTTATACCCAATCATATAATGTAGATATTTATTTACGTTTATGTTAGTTTCTGCTGGTTAAACTGCCAAACTTCCTAAATGAGTTGTTTATTTTCATTTATTGGCTCAGTGCTGTTATGATGCAACTGTAGTTACTTAATGTAACCTTAGTTCTCTGAATCCTCTATTAAGCAATGTAATGCATTTTATGTGGTGTCTTTTAAGTTGATCTATTACTAATCCATGCCCGTTGTTTTCTGTATTCTATACTACACAGTGAATTCTTATTATTATCTGCTGCCACCATTAAAGAACATTCTCCAGTCTCCTGATTCTCTGAGTCGAATCAACTGTTAATACTGGCCTCTTCAATCAGCACTATTTATTCAAAGTAAATGTGGAGATTTCTACTGGCTTTAACAAAAATAAGCCAAAATGTCACTTCTGGGATGGTCTATTACCTTCACAAAACTCTAATTTGGACAAACTTAATGGTGATACCCCCTTTTTTCCTATCACCTGAGCATATGATGGAGCTGACTCCTCTGTCCCACATTAAAACATCACTCCAAATCTCCTGTGCGCTTTTATCTACAGGCTTTCATCATCCTCTCATTAGTCATTTAGTCTTTTTATTATTTTTTTTTTACCAGTTTGATCAGACGCTGTTACTTTGATTTCTCTCAGAAGTCCCACTAGACGATTATCTAACAGGTGAAGCTCCTTTTGATTCTGTGCCATCCAATCTCTTATCTTATTACCACATAGGGCAAAATTACACGCTGTCTGCAAAATTCTACTCATTAAAATCTGATGTATTCAATAAGGATTAAAGTAGGGTTTTTAAATGTGATAGCTTGATTTTTTTTATTTTTTTTTTGAAGAATGGTAGAAAATATTTTAACCAAGGATAAAAAGCAAACATGGTATTTTGAAAGCCAAGCCAAAGTGGGCTGGTGGGTTAGAAAGTAGCACCAAGGACAGCTCCATGAAACAAAAAGATTATGTGCACACACTTTGGTGTTAGATAGAGTATTATTCAGGTAGTTTTGACAACATAGCCTCAGAATTTTCAGGAACTAAAACTAAAAAACACATTTAAAAAAGCCTTGCAAACACACAATTTAGAACACAAAATGTCAGCGGGGGGGCTAGGGCTGCATCTGCTGGTGCGTTGAAAAGTGAAGTAATCACTCAAAAATACCTCCCCTTACTTGCCTCTCTACAGATCTGACCTGTAACTTGGCCTGGTCTCGTCAACTGCTTGTCTTTGTGGAGGTAAATTCATTCAATGTGATACTGTGGAACATTCCAGGCAAAGAATAGCAGCTCTATGGCGACCCTCCATCAATGCATAAAAAAAAGTTTATAGTCTGCAATGAAGGCGATTTAAGTGTTATGCAAATTAGCTGGAAGTGCAAATAAAACAAAACACAACTCCATGTATGTTTCAGGATAAGAGGACAAAAATGTTAATTTATGTAAAATGTTAATCCATTATGTATGTGCTACTAAAACTGCATGGCCAAAATAATAATGAGTAATAATGAAACAATGAATTTTTATTAATTTTTTCAGTCTTGTTTTAAATAATTTTCCTTGTCAACTCCTGCACAGGTGTGAGCAATTAGAAAGAAATCAAATTACTCACATCAGATGTCACAGTTTGCATGACATGTCAATAATCTGACAACTCCAGAAATCAGATAACGATCAGATAAGTTGTGGAACCAGACAAAAATCACTTCCCCTAACTCCCTTAACTTCTCTCTTTTACAAAGTGCTGCAAGTTGGACCAAGCACTGTCTATGAAAAGGTCAAACCAGGACTAACTTTAGAACCTTGTGCGCAGTGTCTCTGAACTGAACCACACTGTAAAAAGTTTGCTGGAGATATTACAGTAACTTTTTGGCAGCTGGATATCACTGACTTACTGTAGTGCAGTGATACTGTAGTGATACTGTAGACCCACTTTGCAGTAATAAGTTAAAAAGTGGATCTACAGATACTGTACATTGAACATACAATAGCACTACTGTCATTTTTACAGTTGTATTACTGTCATTTCTACAGTAACATACTTTCTTATTGTAAATTTTACAGTAACGTTACTGTAAATATTTACAGCAGCCCTTACTGTAATATTACAGTAGTTTACTGTACCAACTAATTGTTTCCCAGAATCCTTTGCCAGTTACAATAACCTACTGTGAAAACAACTTACAGTTTGATACCGTTCATATTACAGTAAAGTGAAAATTGCAGCAATCTTTTACAGTGCATTTAAACAGATGAAAGCCAACTCTCAATCGACTGTCTGTACAGAAGCCTGCGCTGGACAAATCCAATTTATTTCACTTTTCTTTTTATTGTTCTGCAGCTTTCAAAACCTCAGGTGAACCTGACGCCTTAGCATCCGAAGGACAGCCCCATTAGAAACAGTGAAAGGAGTGTTTTCGGCCATAATCTGCCAAATCAAATCGACTTTTTGCACATTCACAATTACTGAACGCAGCAGTGGGTAATTTGATGTTGGAGCTCTTAAAGGGAAGGACGCATAAAAAGATTTAGCCGGGTAATAATGTCTAATGAAGCGACGCTAGATTGTTGAACAGGACAAAAGTGTGAACAAAAAGAAACGTTGAGAAATTAAAATTATGTCAGTCTTTGCAGGTTCACCAAAGAAAGTTTGCCTAAGTTGGTATTTCTAAATCTGTGGTTCATGTCCTGATACTGAGATGTAATCATCAATTATGTAACCATGTCCTAATACTGACATGGGATCGACATATCAATACTGACTCAGTACAAATGTGGGTATCAATACTTTTATGCAAATATAGATACTACTTAACATATGAACATTGTAAGGCTAGGCACCGATTTTGGACACATTAGGGCCTGTAGCAAATGATAATGTAACGATTTTGGCCAAGTTTAAATGTAACAGGCCAATAATGTAATCACTGCTGAGCCAATAACATAATAACGCCATTACAATGATTATATACATTATTGGCTGCAGTTAATACCTTGTCAGGCTAACGATATAATAACCAGCTAATGTAATAACTTTACATACAGTACTACAGTGTTTCTCAAACTGTGGTACATGTACCATTGGTGGTGCATAAGATCCTTCAGGTGGTACTTGAACAGTTTTTCAGTTGGTGGGTTTGCCTAAAATACAGTTCATTTTATCTACTTTTTGGTTCTCCTTTGGATATTTTCTAGTTTAGAACTACAGTGGAAATGATGTAGTCCACTTTTAGGAGCCACAGTAGTAGTAGAGCATTTCTCTACTGATTCGAAGGTTGGCGGTTCGATTCGTACTCTCAACGTACACGACAATGTAACGTTCCTCGATGTAAAGTGCTTTGTGTGCCTTGAAGGTGGAAAAGCGCCATATAAAAATGTGACCATATACCATTTTAGACCTGGTTTATCCCTAGATTAGTCCTGGAATAGTCCTGTTACAGACATCGTTTAGATCTGGTGGTACTCGGAAATCCAAATCTTTTCTTTGATGGTACTTGGTGTGAAAAGTTTGAGAGCCACTGACTTATTACATTATTTGCAAGATATTATTACATTATTGGCTCAACAGTTAAACATTATTGGCCTGTTATTACATTAAGGGCTTATTACATTTGAACTTGACCAAAATGATGATGTTATTGGCCATTATTATGTTATCGGTTGCTACAGGGCCATTTCTTCATTGTTTTATGTCAAAGATACTCCACCAGCAGCTTATTGGACTGATCCATCTTTGTCCGGTGTTATGTTTGTCCTTAAGAGCCTATTTGAAGCCATTTTGTATACATATATTTACCAGCAACAAGTATCGGTAATTAAAAACGACTCCCAAAGTTATAGCTTAGACCTAGTTTGATCTTCAGTTCCAGTTTACTAGTACTTCTCTGTTTTTGTGTGAGATTTTACTATTTCTGAGAGCTTTTGCCTTTACTCAACCAAGAATTTCTTTAGCCGACTAGAGCCACACTCGCAAATGTACTGGCACAGACTAGAGGTGATAAAGTGTTGTTACAGCCTTTTGGCCCGTTTAAAATAAAATATATGGCGTTACTTAAATATTAAATACATTAGAGTTGTAGTCAACATTTCATTGTACCACAAATCTTCCAGTTAGTTGAGTTTGGCAAAATGACTATTACCAGCTAAAACATAACCGCCAGTTTGAAAAAGCACCATAATCCAGATCTATTGGCCCCATTAGAGTTGTATTATTAGAAAGG
>KN482678.1:18423-32608 GCA_000787095.1 Periophthalmodon schlosseri | reverse complement strand
CGGTTCACTTGAGGTACTGTACACTTAGTCCTGACAGGCTCACGCTGAGATCACTTTCAAAAGCTGACAGCTATTTTAAGTGCACATTATGAAGTTCTGAAAAAGTAAAAAAAAATTTGATGTATGACTAGCAACTGAAAGTCTTTTGGATAAAACGCTAATGTAAAGTGCATATGACAGACTAGACTACACTTTTCATGAAAACATTGTTACTATTATTAGATCAAAGGTTTCACTGATAATCGTGCCTAGTTTTCTCTATTTCAACTATTTTGGTTTATAATTTTACTTCCTGGTTGGACATATGTAGCAGATATGACATACGTAGAAGTAATTCCAGTTCTGTTACCTAGCAACCGTAATGTAAACAAAGCAAACAAAACTAATCTAATTTATACAATAGTGATTATCCGACAAATAAAAGTAGATGGCAACGCCTTTGTTTTGTTAAATGAAGGTTTACACTATCAGTCCTAAAATTGTACTTTTTGGATGGAATTTTTGATGTTGAAACATGAGTAGAGGTTTTGTTTTAAAACTCACTACTACTTCCTGTATTTATGTACTTTTCTTCTCAACTTTTTTCTTTTTTTTCCACTAACTGCCACTTAACTGATGTAAAACTATGATAAACATTTACCAAATGTACTATCTCACCAAACCAAGTAGCAGTTAGAAAAACACGAGAACCTGCCATATGCTCTTTAAATGTATATGTATTCTTGTTCTGTGAGTGGGGTCGACTCTCCGTAGATCTGGCCTTGTCTCCCTGGAAATAGATATGTTTAATGCCAGAGTGTAGAACATTCCAATAACCACTGAAGCAGGTGGCCAACCCTCCTCCAGAAAAGTTACATAGTGCATCTTAAAACTTGGTGCATATTCTTTTCATGTGTTTTTACTGTTATTCATGTATTTTTACAATTATTGTATTAAAATTCTAAGGATTTGTATGGACCACAGCAGAAATAAGAATGCATGGAGTGAGTGAGCTGGAGTTTGGGAGGTGACTGGACAGATTAATCATAATAATAAGACATTGGATTTGTATAGTGCCTTTCAAGACACCCAAAGTGAAGTGCATTATTTATTCACTCCATAATGGTGGTAAGCTACTTCTGTAGCCACAGCTGCCCTGGGGTAGATTGACAGAAGTGAGATCACAACACTCACACACACACCACATATTTTTTCTTTTTTTTTTACAAATATGATCAAATTTGCCTGAAAAATCCAGAATGATATCGCTCTGTCATTTTTATACAGATTGATATGAGTCTGGTCACCACACGTCCTCTGTTGCCTTTCAAGCCCAGTCAAACGTGATCACGCAATCAGATTTGTTTTTTTTTTCAGTGACACGTGAAACGAAGGAGCATAGGTCACCTATGGTTTACAAATAAAATCTAATTTATCTCACCTCAGATTAACAGAGTTTAATCCTTTGTTCATTGATTCTGCAAAAATCCATAATGTTTTTCAGCCTGCTGTAATATTTTTTTTCCTTGAGTGAGTAATCCACCTGTCAATCACATCCATTTGAATTCACCAGTGACCAGACTCACATCGTAAAGTATTGAAGAAGTGTGTATTCTGGTTCCCAGGCAATGACAAAATGGAAAACAAGCCACAGAATATAAGGCAATAGTGTTTCATAGCCCTAAGAATAACTCCATTTAATATGTAAGCACAAACTTTGTATCAGCAACGTACAAAAGGGTTACAGTTGAAGTAAAACAGAAAAAAACATTCCCTTTATACAAAAAAAAAAAAAAAAAAGTGGTGACAAAACTTGCCCAAACAGCACAGGACAGCACAGCACAAATGCATCCACCACAACATTGTTGCCTTGACATGTGGACAAGCTTGGCTCCCCAATCTCTCGCTACAACGACTTCTTCAAATTGTATTTTTTCTGCAGCCACCGCCGTCCCAACCTCTTCTCGCTACGGGTCAAATTCCCCTGCTCACTTTTAGCTGTCTTCTCCCCCAAGATATCACTACACGGGACTACAAATAGCCTTCATGGAGCTATCAAACCAGCAAAATATTTCAGGACAGCTTTGCAGGCGTGTAGTTACACATTTGATCGTAGCGTTTGACTTTAAAGGTGGACAGATGTTACTTTACCTGAAATGTTCCAAGCATTTTTATTACTCACAGTTCTTTGACCTGCTTGTCTGCATGGAACTAGATATATTTAATGCCATGCTGTGGAACATTATAGACAAAGTAATAACGTCTCCATGGCGATAAGCAGGTGACTACGCTCCCATCAGACAAGTTACAAAATGAGCATTTAAACGTTCATCGCAGGTGTTAAAGCAGCACCGTGTAATTTTCTGGAGGCGGGATGTCACCTGTCTGCTTCTATGGAAATAGAAAGTTAAAGCCATATTTTGGAACATTCTCCATAGAGGTAAATGAATCCAAAATGGAAAAAAACAGCTTTTATTTAAGTCTATTTTTTGACAAAAAAGTTATACAGGGGGCTTTAAATGTACAAAGATACAAAACGTTCCTTCAAACTAACTATTTTTTCTCATAGGGTGCTTTTTATGTGCTGGGATAAGCTATGAGATTCTCAGATTGCGATGGTGAATCAGTGCCATGCAAAAAGAAATTAATGATTAAAAAAAAAAAAACATTAAAAACTGGACGTGGGTGTTTGGTATCTCTAGGGTGACAGATGATTAGGAGATGTAAAGGAGCTTGCAAAGCCTCATGGGAAAATGGCAGCAGTGCTATCGGCCCACTCGCTGCAAGCTCGGTCTCTCGCTTCAAAACGTGCCTACAAACTGCAGATGGAAGGGTGGGTGCCAGATAAAACGATAAATTAGGAAGTTAGTGTAAGGTTCCTGGCGTTTTGCTTGCTATGGTATTAATCCAAGCAGGAAATGTAATAAGACTTTTTGTGTATTGTAAATGTGTTGCTTTAGATGGTGGGGAGCGAGGTGGCGTAGTGATGAGTCTAGTCCCCCTAATTAGAAGTAGATGGTCGTTCTTTGTGGAGTTTGCGTGTTCTCCCTGTGTCTCAGGGTGTTTTTAGTTTGCTCCCACGTATAAAAGATTGTACATTTTCAGTTTGAATTAAAAAACAAAAAAAAACCCCAAAAAAAACATAATTATAGAAGGATCTGAAGTAAAGAGAACCACCCACAAGGGAATTTTCCACAGTATGGCATTTATTCAATCACAGCTGTTTTTATTGCTCAAAAATACAATATCAAAACATGCATTCTTACTGTAAGCAGACTCAACTCTCCACAGACCTAACATGTAACGTGGACTGGTGGTGTCACTTGCTTGTCTCCATGTAAATACATACGTTAACTATGCCTTTGATAGCAGGATGAATGTGCAGCCATTTTCTTTTTCGTTTTTGTTAGAAGGTAAATTGTAAAATCGATTCCAGAATTTTTGTGCTGTTAGGATTTCAAAAGTTTGCTTCAAGGTAGAAATTCATAAAACATTTCACAAATTTACATCATGGAAAGGAAGAAACTATTTTATACACATGAATGGATTTTCTGAGTACTTCAAGCTTTGTAAGATCAGCCATCCTGTTTTAACCCTATACTATTACTACCACTACTACTACTACTACCACTACTACTACTACTACTACTACTACTACTACTACTACTATGACTACTGCTACTTCTACTACTACTGCTATTACTACTACTTCTACTACTGCTACTGCTACCTATTACTACTACTAATACCACCCCTGTACTACTACTCCTACTAATATTACTACTAGTACTCCTACTACCACCACTGTTGCTACTACCACTCCTCCTATTGCTACTACTCCTACTTCTACTACTACTTCTGCTTCTGCTGCTACTACTACTACTGCTGCTACTACCATTGCTACGTCTACCACTCCTCCTAGTATTACTACTCCTACTACTACCACCATTGCTGCTGCTACTACTACTACTACTACTACTACTTCTACTCTCTACCCCTACTCCTACCCAGATACATACCACAACATCTGTCGCCCTCTAGCCAACCATTGTCACCTTTAAATTACCTTTCACTTTTACAAATCCACCAGGTGCCCCGCAGTCGTAACAGCATCAAATTGGAAATGCAATACAACCATCTATTCCACTCCCTTCATTATAAAGAGTCAAACTCCCAACCAGTGTGCAGCTAGCATGCGCACGTTAGCCTGTTCCATTGTCACATTCACTTACCCAGACGGATTGGACTGTCCCTCCCTAGAGGCCCCACCTCTGCCTCTGAAGCTGGGTTTAGCCAATCAGACACCAGGCGGGGGTCAGAGGTCAAAGAACTCAGATTAAAGCCCACTGTGAGACAAATAGACCGTCCAACTGCAGATATTACATGTCATGGAAGCATTTGTTATGTACATGGACTATAAGATGGAGTGGAATTGGGTCTTTGTCTCTGTAGGTTTTTACATACATTTGAATTAGGTACAATTATATAACAATAAAAAGTATTGGTTATGCTCCAAATGAAATGACATTGGTTTTAGTCACTATGTAACTTTCCTGTACTTACTTAACTTCATAGGGATTTGACTGATTTTCCTGGAATGCCAAAGCATTACATTATCTTACATTCATTCAATTACAATTGTTTAATTGTTGAAAATATTTTGCCTTGTGGCATCATCAGCTCCTCTCCATGGAGATAGATACGTTTACTGCCATACTGTGGAACATTCTGGCAAAGCCATGATATCTTCCTGGCAAAAAGCAGATAGCAAACCCTCCACGAGAAAAGTTAGATGGTGCACCTTTCCTCGTAATATATTTTGCCATTTAAACCTTTAAACCACCTTTTAAAAGCAGTTTCCTTATCTTTTTCCTTGTATCTTTGAACATGTTTTGTTTTTTTTTTTTTTAAGTTTGCAAGTTCTTTTAACTTCATACAGTCTATTGAAAGATTGCATATGGTTAACCTCTGCATTTGTCGTGCTCAAGGACACAACAATTGTGAAGTGTTTTGAGAAAGGCTTGAACCATTGACCTTACAGCTGTTCATAACTTGACCCTCTGCTTTGTGTATATATTAGTGTGGCTCAAGAGAAAAAGTTCTGTACAGCAGCTCGCTTTCTAGCTCAAAGTTAATGCTTATGCTTTTAATTTGTACTAAAAGCATAAAATATAAATTAAACAACCTATTAAAATTAATTAAAATAAAGGATACCCGTTTTTGTATATAGTTTTCTTTAGTTTGTGATATTATTTAACTATTTAGCTATGCCTCAAAATTAGCATTAGCGTTAGCAATGGGACACACACAGAAGTGTCCTTAGATGAAGTATTCACTTCATTTATAAAGTCTTTAACATGTTGTCAGTGATATCCATCTACAACACACTGTTCACTGCCTTTTCTTTAAGTATTTATTCATTTTAGCACGACTCAGCAAAAAATCCCAGTTACGACTTGACAGGAAGTAGTGACGCTAACAGTAAGGTTGCCGGGTGTTGTTGTGCACAGAGCCAATTGCCCCATTTTGTGCATTCCTATCATGTATTTCTTATGAGCCACTTCAAAAAAGTTTATGAAATCAAAGCTGGACTCTTCCTCTCTTGACCAATGAATGCATGTTCCTTTGGTCATAACTTATACATACCTCCTCAAAGGCGTTCATGCGATTCTCTACATACCTGTCTCTTGATCAGAAGAAGTCTATAGCCCAGTGTGAAGTGCCCGAGGCTGTCAAAGAGCCTGTTTCCAGCAGGAGACTCGGGACGCACCGGAGATCAGGTACCAGGGGTCTTTGAAGTCGGCCCCCTCACAGCCGTGTCAGGTGTAGAGGATAGTCATAAAAGCACTACTAGGCCTTTTCTGTGGCGTTACAGAAGAAAAAAAAAGTGAGGCATTGTTCGCAGAAGTTTTTTTTTTATTACTTATTCCGCTATGGAGAAGTTTTGTTGATAAAGTTGGTAAAATGTTTTCCAAAGCATAACTATTTTCTTCATGTCGGTGGTGAACTGTATAGAAGTGTGTTTCCATGGTTTTAGAATGAAAAAAAAATGGGTCGTTGCACTTGGACGATCTGTTACAAGTAGTGGGCGACTGCTGCATTTGAGAACACTGTTTTAGGATAAGTCAAGTTTATATTGATATTATAGTTATTATAGTTATAGTTGTTCATAAGATCTGGTCAGTTCTTTGATTTTCCTTCACAAATTCCTTTACATGTTGGCACACTTTAAATTCGCATTCATATCCTATATATTGCTAGCAGTTACGAAGAACAATGATTCTTGCAATATATAATTTTCGGCACAAGTTTGAACGCGACCTCACACTCTTCTCCATAAAGTGTCATATAATTGATTGCATTTGAGTTTGCACTTTGGACCAAAAACACACATCTTTATTCTCGTATTTCTCAGTGGAGCTGTAATGGGCACGTTTCCGGCTAATGTCACCATAAGAGGAACATTTTGTCTGTCTTTAATCATGGAGATGGGGTTGGTAATTGGATTTTTAAGGAGAGACTTATGACTGTTTTTGAAGGCTCATGAAAAATATGGATGACATTAAGACTTCCAGGCAGAAAAATATGTCAAATTTTGTATTCAATGTAATATAAAAAATGAAACAGATTTGAGTTTAGTTGTTGTTGAATGTTTGCTCAAACATAAAACTTGAGTAGTTCATTATTTCTTTCGCACATTTATGTAATCCAGTTTCTTCATAACAGACAAAAATATCCTTCTATCTGTTCTTCTCATGCTGCTAATTATATGTTCAAAAAGTTTCTGTTGTTGATAGCAGAGGGCACTGGAAACTTTTTCATCTATGATACTGTCTCTTACAGTTTTTCAAAAGGTATTACTATTGCAACCATAACTGAACCTGTGTTTCCAGTGCCTTAGTCTGCAGATAAAGACACACACAAGTTTTTCTCATTCTCAGTAAATGGTCAGGCCATGCCTCATGTGAAATACAAACATTTTAAGAACAAAATGACAAGCCTGACAGCAGCATTTACGGAGAGAGGGGCGACAGTTTTCTAATGTAAAGTGAATTGGAGCCAGGGTCGACGCGCAGCCCATGATCACTTCCTATTTGGAACGCGGCGGCTAGCAGGTTAGCTATGTGCATCTATATACAGTCTATCACAGTGACGATTCACATCAGTGAGAGTTCTTTTAGGTTTAAAGCAACTGGATTTCATTGGAAACTAAACGTGAGGCTCATTCTGCTTTCTGATTGGATAATCATCTTGAGACCCAAGACACCAAATTATAACCTGAATAAATAGAACATTATGTCCAGTGTTTTTGCAATTAAAAATAAATCAGCATTGCAGTTGCTATCAGTAAAAAGCTATATTTGATTTGAACATGTTTACTTTGTATTTGGGGACACACTTAGATCATATTTGTGAAATTTTAAATGAATATCTTACACTCAGCTCCATTAGGTATATGTTTACACTGTACCACAATTAGGTGCATCCCTTATTCAAGCGTTCAATTGGAAAGTGAAGACGAAACACTACAAAAAAATAAACAAACAAAAAACAATATATTGCCATTATTTTTTAAGTTATACAATGTACAATAGAAGACAATGGAAATAAAACACTTACAAAAGTAAAGTGAAAAAATTCTGTATCTGCGATGTCTGTGAAGTCTTTGGCCTTGCGGCCGTTGTCGCTAAGTGCCATTCAGATAGATATATGTTCCGTGCCCTCTCTGCTTGTCTCCAGTGGGCCAGTGGTATGAGTTATAACATGGATGTGGTTGACAATTCCTTCAGGTACCAATGCAGAGGAGGAAATTCCAGTGGGGGCAGATTCTGAAGCAGAGCACAGCAGGGACTATGTTAGATCTCCTGGAGCTGAGGGGATAGAACAGGGAGAGCATGATATAAATGTCAATCGAATCCATGGTATTGAGTATATACAAACGGAGAGTAATATTGTTTCATAGCAGGTTAGCATTTTAGCATTTATGTATTTAAATGCTAAATTGAATATTTTATTGTCGTTTCTGCTGTAATAATTCTGGAATCTATACTTTTCTTTTTATGTAAAGTCGTTCAGTCGGTAGAATGGAAAGATCCCTTTGATGGTTTGATTTCCACGACTGTTGTTGTGTCCTTGGGCAAAACACTTAACCCCCCCGCTGTCAGGGTCTTAGAAGTTGATGTTTGTTCAATTGATCAACCAAGCAAACACACTTTAATTGTACAGCACTTTACAACAGCAACGGCCGAACCAAATCTTTAGCTTAGCTTTGAAGAGAGGCAAAGCAGTGAATGTGTGTTGTTGTGGAAATGGACATGTACTTTGGTTGCTACTTTATGAGATAGATACTTTTTCCAAGTATTAGCTGGTCTCTGTAATCTAAAATAAAGTTGTTTTTTTTTGTAGTAGGTTAGTAATGCCAAGAAAAAAGTTTATGACCCATTCAAAGCAAATTACTATTCAAAACTTTTATGTTGGCATTAGATCCACGTCACTATATCTTTACCAGTATTTGTTGTGCTGTTGACCTTATTCAGCCCCGCCCACTTTTTCCTCTAAATGCTCTAAACTGCACGTTCTTTGTGGTGGCACTTCCACTTAAGCGGGAATCCCATTTCATTTCAATAGAGACTTTTTGCCGCTAAAATATGATATAACGTAGCTTGATTTGTGTGCACCAACAAGTCAACAATTCACTGATTCTCTGGGAGGCTTTAAAACTGCTCTGTGGTCCCTATAGAAGTTACTTGCTGTCAAGATCCTCAGCCCCATGCAAAATAATACAACCCAAATGACGATGGCGGCGCCCACGGCAACTATAAGGTGAATAGCAATAGGCATTAACATTATTCAGTTTTTAGATTACATGAAGTGTTTTTGCTTATTTATAAAGTAAAATTTGATTGCATTAATTTGTATATAAATTTTTGATATTCCCTCACATGCACTCGGCATCCTTTTAACAGCCACTATCTACTTTTTACTAACTGAAAGCATGTAAGTTGCCAGCAGTACAAAACAGTCCTTTGTTTGATATTAACCAACTACCACACCGTCTTACAGCAGACAGCATAGAGTTGTTGTGGTGATGTCACTTCCGGGTCCAACGAAAAACTTCACAGCTGATTTCTACACTGTAAACCTGAACAATTTAGCAGTAATTAAAACATTTGAGGTAAATGGTTGCCTAACTTTTTTTGGTTTATAGTCACACTTTTTTCAATTAATAATAATAATTTAACTTTTTTTTTTTTTTTTTTTTTTTTTACTAATAATAATAATAATTTTAAAAATGTGTAAGTGTCACACAAAGATTTTCATTAGAATCAGTATTTAATAAAAAATAAAAATTCACATTCCGTCAATTTTTTCACTATGGGCAGCTTTGTTTTTGATCCTTATTCATCAAACAAGAGACAGTTACCTTTTAAAAGCACAAGTTTAACCAAAAATTGTATCAAATATGCAAATAATCTATCATAACATAGGATGTGTATATCCTGTTAACTGCCGTCCACCGCTAACGCTATCTTAGCCTAGCCTAGCGTCTTACCTCGGCCTCCCTCGCACACTTTCTGTCACTCTTATAACCATAGATCCGTGCTTATAATCGCGTTAGCTTTAAACAGCTGCAATCTCTTTTTAACATGAGATCTGTTGTCGCTAAAAAAAAAAAAGAAACGGAAGTGACATCACACTTAACAACTCTATGAGGACAGTGAAGGGCCAGTTCTATTACTTCCAATGTTACGTCCATCCATAGTGATAAAAGTGAGGAGTCTTACGCCTGAGGAGCGCCCAAGGCTGTGGCTCCCTGCATACTGTTATACCACAGACAGAGACAGTGGACCGGTGATGGAGATGGGACACGACAGGACCGGGACACTCAACACTAAACTCACAGCTACAAGCCAAGGAAGGATCAGGCTGGAAAGGCAGGAGAGTTTTTCCCCGGGGTTTTTAGAATAGTATGGTAATGTGGGAGACAGTAATGAGATAAGACTTACGGCATTTCAAACACAATGACCTTAATTAGGTACGTTAAAATAGCTTGAATTATTTATCTTGATTTGAGTATATTTTGACTAGCCTTGAAATGTGATTTGCCAATTGATCAAGGATTTTTCCATTCCGTGTCTTGTTGCAATTAAAAATATTTTACTTGAAAAGACATCAAAGTCGTACTGCACTTAAGAGAAAAAAAAGTTGGAAAAATATTATTGTGAAAAAGTAATTTTAATGTTGGATGTTGGAAATTTATGTAACTTAAGTTAAGACTTTATATTTAATCATATACGTTACTTCAGGGAGACATGCAAGTGACAATACCAGGTTACAGGACTGTTACAGGTCACATCTGTGGAAAGGCGAACCTGTTTACATGTTTTTCAAGTTTGATTTTTTCCAAGTAAAAACAGCTGCAATTCAATAGATACTTTTAATGCCATACTGTGGAACATTCCAGGCAAAGCAACAACATATTCTTGTGACGTACCCTCTACCAGAAAAGTTGCATAGTGCACCTTTAAAGGTCCTATATTACCCAAAATTGACTCTTGTGAGCTTTAACCTCCTCAAAAACATACCTGGAGTTATGTTTTGTTTCATTCACACATGTTTGAGTAACACTATTATTAGTTTGTTTACATCTCCAAAGCTCAAAATGCTCTGTTCCACCTTGTGATGTCACGTAGTTTTCAAGCTAACACCAACCTATTACATTTAGTTCAGCAGAGATTGGCAATTCTAGGTCTGAAATGATCCAAATGATTCTTGTGAAGTTGCATGGACTTTAAAACACAGTACAGCACTTCCTGTATTACCACATGACATCACAATGTGGAACAGAGTGTTTGAGTGAAGAGCTCAGCCTAAATAAGCGCAGTCAGTGTGTTAAACATGTGTGAATGAAACAAAACACAACTCCAGGTCTGTTTGTGATGAGGACACAAGATTATAGCATAGATCAGAAAACAGCGTAATATGGGCCCTTTAAATGTAAGTGCTGTCTACCTCAGTTCTCATTCAGAAAGGAGACTTATTGAGAATACTAAGGTAGAATATATATAGCTCAAAGGGTGTTTTTTGTACTTTGTGTTGAGTCACTGTCCTGTCTGTATCATTTGTCATCACTGTCTCTTGTGTTGCGTCGCGTCGGCTGGAGGAGAGGACAGACACATGCAGTTTGCCTTGGCCCCGGGCGCTCATGTGGGCTAAGTTACAACACTAAACGGATTGAATAGACACTCGGAGCCAAAGAAGTGTCCTCTTCACTGCCGGCTCTTATTGATAGAGCCTGATCTCCAGTCACTTCCACTGTACCTCAGTGCACTGTCTGGCCTCTGAGCATAAATCAAAATGAGACTAAATGAGCGAGACAGTTCAATTACTAGCTTAAATATTTTTATATGGTAAATGTTGACACCAATACGTCTTGCTGGAGATGGGTGATGCCAGTGATTTTTTGTTTCAATCCAATACCAACTAATACTATGGCAAGTATTTGTATTGATCCCATGCTAATATGTTTTGTATTAAAATGCATTGAAACTCCTCTCCAGCTTGAGCTTGATTTATGTGCAGATAAACAAACATAAATAAATAAATAAATTGTCCATAAAGTCTCTTTACAATTTAAAACATTTATTACAAAGGCAATTGATAAGACATCTTAATCAGGCTTGTTCTGTTGTACTGGTTTACAAAGTTTTTTTTCCTCATTTAATGCACCTCTGTATGGGCACAACTAGTTGCATGAAGCACATCAAGACACATCAAGACACATCAAGACACATCAAGACAGAACTCAATTTCTTGTTCGCTGTAGCAGAGCCTCATCAGTGGTTGCAGTCCCATCTGTTTATCTTGTGCTTTAGTTCAGTAATGTCCCGTGTCTTTGTTTCGTTGAGTCTGCGTATTTGATTTTTGTCTCAATAAACCATGATATACACTGTGCCTTCTCTTGAGAAGTAGCCGTTTCTTACAGGTTCATTGCAAAGGGTCCCGCTTTAATCAACAGAATGCCTGAAATACAATAATGCAATGTGATTAAAAACTTTTATAACCACTTAGTACAATAGAACAAATCTAATTAATATATTTTATCAATTGCCTTTGTAATTACATTTTAAAGTTGTAAAGAGTTTATGGATACCCTTTGAACATTAACAATTTTCAATACCTTGTCAGTCTGGATATATTAATATTTAGGTATTGATTCACTCATCACTACTTTCAACATGGCTCCTTCAACTCACTTTTCAGTAAGTTTAAAGCCACATTACCATGCGGCAAACTGATAGAGGAACTTATTTAATTACTTTGTTGTATATGGTTTATATTTCGTGCTTTTAAATCTTAAATCCTTTTTAAAGAAAAGAGAAGAAGCAAGGTTTTTGGTGAGTATTTTTTCACGTTAAATCCAAAATGTCTTATATTCTAAATCCTATTTCTTAGCTTATCTGAACTACTGAACCACTTACCTTAGATTGAACTAGTGATGGGACTTTCGGCTCTTTTAAGGGATCCGAATCTTTTGGATCCGTTCATTTCAAAGAGCCGTTCAAAAGATTGGCTCTTTTACTATGTATTTATATGACAGAAGCCAATGTGAGAACTTATTTTAACTACAAAATAATCACTGAGAGAGACGTCCAAGGCTTAAATATGTTTAAAATGGTTCAAACTGAGAGTGGGAGAGTGTTTACCCTTTGAAATGATGAATAATCTAAATAAAACCTTCCACTACAATAATAATAATAAAAATTTGAACTGTTATTATAATGCCAAATATGTTGGGTTTTTTTGTTCACAAATCTCCCACTCATGTTTCCTGCTCTGCTTCTGTGCTGATTCTTGTGATGGTTCTGGATTAATCAGTATAAAATGCATAAAAATTAGAAAGAAAAAGATTTATTTATTTATTAAAATTAGATCCAGTTCTAGCCGTTCACGTCAAGGAACTGTTCAAAAGAGCCGACTCGTTCGTGAACGTCACATCACTAGATTGAACTAAGCACAACTAGCTTCCAGTAAGGCTAAGTTGAACACATACGCACTGTTCACACCACAGAGAACAAGATTTCTATACGAAGAATTGGAACTATTTAAACTCCAGCATATAAAACTATGCTATAAGAACTATGCAATTACAAAAAGCGGTATGTCGACCTTTATAAAGCTGTTCGTTTGCTCCCGTAGAAGCCCGAGGGCCCGAGTGAGTCTGACATTTAAGGCACAAATGTTACAAATGTTGGGTGTAATTATTTTTTACAGTGACACAAATGGCAGTGAAATCAAAAGCATTAAGGTGTGAACACTGACGCGTCTGTGCTGGGGGCATAAATAAGGTAATAAATCATATTGTAAGACCTTATCTTAGGGTCATATAGGGAGCATATTTTGATTCGATTTATTTTATTTTATTTTACCATCACTAGTTTAAAACGATTATTTGATAAACACTTCAGCTACATTTGCCTTTCAACCCATCACCTCCCAAGCACTTAATTCAGCTGTACCCCATTTGTCCAAGCTAAACCTCAAATTCCCCACAGTAGCAAAACCGTCAGCCACCTCAGCCTGTCTCTTCCCTCTTCTTCATCTCCGCTACGCCATGCTCTTTATCACATTTGACCCAGAAACCTGTTACGGGCTCAGAAACCCTTATTGTAGCAACTGGCCAAAGCTGTCAATGACATGTCTACTTAGTTCCTCTTAGATTTTGAACTATGAGTGAAGAAAATAATTGAGAATGAGCTGGTAGCCCCGCCCACTTAGCCCCTTCTCTCACTCTGATGATGAACCATGATAGAGAAACTGAAAGCAGTTGTTTGAATATGGTTCTCATTCAACAATGTCTGTGACTGGATAAAATTGTCTGTCCCTGGCAGTTGCTTCTTCATGGCCTTGTAAAACGTACAGGCTGTTAAAAGGCATTAGCTTAGCAGTAATAAAAAATTGGTACAGGTCCATTAAGATCGTGTCCATCAAAAAACTGGGGCAATTTCTTTTGATTTTATGACCAAAACCCATTTTATTTACTTATTTATTTTGCCTTTATTTCATCATTTCATTTTCTATTTACACAGGGAGAGGCTCAATGACAGTGCCAGACTCTTTTTTTCATGAGCGCCCTCTTAAAATACTGTACAATACAAACAAAAACAAACAAAACAAATAACTGCACAGGTCCATTTAAAATATT
>KN482676.1:18732-32053 GCA_000787095.1 Periophthalmodon schlosseri | reverse complement strand
AAAGCAAAACAACATCACCACGGAGACAGAGGTTAGGTATTCCACCTTTAAAAATACAATTTACATTTTAAATCCAAAATTCTGATTTCACATCTCTCATATTCCACCTTTATTTTATTTTCAACGGTAAATTAACTTTTCCAGATGGTTTAGTATTTCGTCCCTGGGTAATGTTACCGTATTTTCTTCCAAACATTTGAGTCTCAATAACAAACCGAGTTCAAAGCAGCACATAGACTTTTACACGGTCAGGCTGTCAAAACATATCATCAAATCTCCACTCTAACCATTTTTAATGGAAAACCTGTAGGTCACAGTTCACCGCGCGCACTCGTCCTCTTACTGTGTCTAACTCTGACAATTATTTACCAAACATGAAATTTAATATGTCCCAAAGACATTGAGAACAGCTGTCTCCAGGATCCACCCCACACATCGCGTTTTTCAGGCCCAGATCGAGCTCTGCGTCCTGGGATCGCTTCATGGATGTAGGGCCTGACCTCACAGGGAACATTTGGCTCAATCAATCGTGTTATTAATTTATCATAACATTTTTCTTTCACAAATGGGAACGTTTTTTTCCTGGGATTTTGGGAGTTGTATTTTAACATGATGGACGTGACCACAGGGAGCAGTGAGTAGACTCTAAATGCGGGTGTCCTTGTACTGGTTTGAATCAACTAAACCGGGGATGGCTTTTCAATGGATACTTTGCGGTGACATCACGCCGGGGGTGTTCTGCGTGCATGTGTATGGTGGAATGTTCAGCGGTTACTATGGTGACACAATGCACACATTAGCAAACACAGTCAAAACAGTTTTATAATCGTCTGAAAAAATACAAACTGGATTTAAGCAGCACATTTCAGGAGCCCTGTGATCAATCCAAGCGTTCATGGTCCTGTTTAGGAGATTGATTTTCAACAAAAAGGTGAGAGAGACTGACTGGAAAACTGTTGGCTAATGCTAGCTAGCGTGTGACTGTGATGTTATTTGAGAGGGACTTGTTTAACAGCATAAATCAGCTCACCTGTTGTAGTTTCAGCTAAATCAGCTCTTTCTAGTCAGATTGTTTCATAATAATAGAGCCTCAGACAGAGCAGTGACTTCAGTTAGCATCACACCCACACGTTGATGACATCAGCTGCAAAATATCAATACTGACACACATATCACCCAAAATGTATAAACCAAATGTGTCCTACCTTAAAGTGCATCTGTTTAAGATTATATTTAAATTTGTACTAAAAATTTCAATTTTACATTTTTCGTGTGTAAAGTTTATCATTTTACTTCCTGGTTGGACACGTGCAGCAGATGTGACATACATAACTGTAATTCCGTAACTGTTTCCTAGCAACCATAATGTAAACAAACACAAAACCTGTCTAAATTACACAACAGTTATGATTGTGCATAAACTCTCTCTGCATTTTGGATGTAATTTTCTGCGTTGATGACATAGGCAGAGGGATTCTGTTTTAGAACTCAGCACTACTTTCTGTATTTTTGTAGTTTTCTTCTCAACGTTGTCCACAAACTCCCACTTAACTGATGTAAAACTATATAAATATTTAGCACAGGTACTATCCACCAAAGCAAGTCAGAATCAGATAAACATGAAACCCTTATGCACTTTAAAGGACACATATTATACAGAATCAACTTTTATGAGCTTTTAACCATGTTCTAAACACGTTCCCTCATTAGTTTATTCAGACTTGCTTTTTGACTCATTCATGTATGTTTGAGTAATCCCGTGTTGTCGTGCATTGAGCCTTGACACGTTCCCTCATTAGTTTATTCAGACTTGCATTTTGACTCATTCATGTATGTTTGAGTAATCCCGTGTTGTCGTGCATTTGAGCCTTAAGTGAGAGGAAAATGTCTGTTTTCACCTGCCCCCTATCCCCACCCACAGCTCTGTACTTACTGTTTAATGCTTTGAAAATGTAACTCTGTTGTTAATGTTATTCACATTGGGTTAAAAAATGGCCCTTTTGTGGAATGTGCTTGTTCTCCCTGTGTTACCGTGGCAGAGTGGTTATCCTGTTTCCTCCTCTCAGTGAGGAGGTTGTGGGTTAGACTCCCGATCTCCGTGAGTGGAGTGTGCATGTTCTCCCTGTGTTACTGTGGCATTCATTCTGAGGCTCCCCCTCAGAATGAATGAACTTTTAACTCTAAACCAGACCACAATATTTCTATGGAGTTTGTGGACAACATTCTGGCAGAGGTCAGTGGGTAACATTAACAGTCCCTTTCCTCTGCTCCTGCCAAACCCAACCAGCTCAGAGTATTTATAGCAAATTACTGCAATAATTTGTTTTTAGCAACAAATCCCATAATTTTCCATGTTTCCGTGTTTTATAAAAAGCTCCAGTGCAGTCTCATTCCTGTCACACTTTTGAACTTCCTCCTCTCTCCCGAAATAGCCCTGAATCACTCCACAGTTTATTTGCACTTTGCTGTCTTCCGTTGTGGAATATCGTAGTCCATTTCGCAGCAAACCATCCAAAAGTTCTGCACAAATCAGCATTACCGACTGCAGTTCAAAGTTGAGAAAGTGTTTGAACTGAAGAGTAAAAACAGCGCGGTTTCCTGAAGGCGACAGTGAAATCTTGGCTGTGGTCCTTGTACAAAGACGAGGACGTTTTTGACAGAAGTTTTCCCCACAGTTCGCAGCTCGTGTTCTTTAACTGGACTTTGAAGTTTGTCGTGTCAAATACGAGCCAAAATTAATAGAGTCAGGAGGGAACGCTGGACTGGACCTACTAATGTGTGTGTAAACAGGAGACGCTTGGATGCAAAAACTATCATTTCATCTCACACAGGGTTTTTAAACGGTTCTGTAGTCGCTGGTGGGTCAAAATCACTTTATATTTAACCCCGAAGGGCAGTTTAAGCACATTAAGAAGTAAAACATTGTAATAATAATAATAACAGAAAGCTCAATGTAAAGTTTCAGTTCAGCTCAACAGGTAGAGTCATCAGATCCAGTGTCAGGGCAGTTTGAGGGGTATAGCAGCCCTCAGGACAAAAGTGTACCTCCTCTCTGTCCTGAAGCCCAGGCATCACAGCAGTGTCCAGTGGGAGCCAGGTGAACTCAAGGAGACGCAACAGGACAGCATCTCCAAAGCCTCACCCCTACTTCACTGTGTTGTTTCGGTCAGAAGCCATGTCATAATGTCGTTACCTCCTCAAAAAAATACCTGGAGTTGTGTTTTTTTTCATTCACACATGTTTGAGTGACCCTTTATTATTAGTCTGTTTACATCTCCAAAGCTCAAAATGCTCTGTTCCACCTTGTGATGTCATGAAGTGGTAAACATCTTATCTTTAGTTCAGTACAGATTGGCAATTCCAAGTTTGAAATCATCCAAATGATTGTAGGGAAGGTATGTGGAGTTTAAAAACGAGGTGGAACAGAGTGCATTTGAGAGAAGAACACAGCCTAAATGTGCAGGGTTTGCGTGTTAAACGTGGGAAAGAAACAAAACACAACTCTGGGTATGTTTGTGATGAGGAAACGACATTAGAACCATCCTCTCTTATCTCCCATCCTCTGGCTCTTTAATCTGAATTTTATATAACCCATATAATGTGTTTTCTTTCACTAACGAGCTTCATGATTTCAGCCTATTTCAGACCTGCTCCTCTGAGTCACACATAAGTGGAGTGTCTGTTTAGATAACTATGATCCTGAGGAGGTTTACGAGGTGTTTGGGACCTGAGATAAGTTTGCACGTCGTTTACAAAGAGCAACTTCTCCCTCATCAAAAACAGCTCCGCACAACCAAGCCATGTTATAATGATCAACGTCTCCAGGAATTTTACCATGGTCTTGTCAGATTCTGGAGAAATGTAATGTTTTCAGTTTGGGAAATATCTTAGAAAGCACTTAGCTAATCAACTGCAAATGAGTGTGCGTGTTCTCCCTGTGTTACTGCGGCAGAGTGGTTATCCTGTCTCCTCCTCTATGTAAGGAGGGTGAGGGTTAGACTCATAGGCTGTATAAAGAAGTGAACTTAGGGAGTGTGACGTCACCCATAGCGTTCGGCTCCAGTCAAATGAAGCTCATCGAGGCTAGAAGTTATAGTATTGAATTTGAAGATTGAAGTTCCGACTGTGCGTATCATAGCAACCAAAGAGCCAATCTGGAGTGACGCTGTTGAAGGTAAGACCCCATCCCGCATCACTGGTTTATCAGGGAGCGGGCGCTTAGCAATCAAACCTGTTGCTAATGATAGCGGGAGTGACCTCGGGGAAAGAGGCCATCTGATTTGTCTGTTATTAATGTTCACTGGAGCCAGAGTCGCTGGAAACACTTCGTGTTTGAAATGCAGCTGCTAGTGCGTTAGCTATGTCCATTTATACACTGCCTGGCCAAAAAAAAGTCGCCACCAAAAAAAAAGGACACACACGCTAATATTTCTTTAGCTTTGATTACTGCACACATTCGCTGTGGCATTGTTTCGATAAGCTTCTGCAATGTAACAAGATTTATTTCCATCCAGTGTTGCATCAATTTTTCCACAAAGATCTTGCAGTGATGATGGTAGAGTCTGACCGCTGCGCAAAGCCTTCTCCAGCACATCCCAAAGATTCTCAATGGGGTTAAGGTCTGGACTCTGTGGTGGCCAATCCATGTGTGAAAATGATGTCTCATGCTCCTGAACCACTCTTTCACAATTTGAGCCCGATGAATCCTGGCATTGTCATCTTGGAATATGCCCGTGCCATCAGGGAAGAACAAATCCATTGATGGAATAACCTGGTCATTCAGTAGATTCAGGTAGTCAGCTGACTTCATTCTTTGAGCACTTACTGTTGCTGAACCTAGACCTGACCAACTGCAGCAACCTATTACCTATTTGCTTAGTTAAATTCAGGTGGCGACTTTTTTTTTTTGGCCAGGCATTGTATATACAGTCTATGGTTAGACTCCTGATCTCCCTGTGTTACTGTGGCAGAGTGGTTATCCTGTCTTCTCCTCTCAGCAGGGGTGGCGCCAGATATTTTTGGTTGGAGTAGCTATGGGGATGCTAAATTCTTAACATGTTAGTTAAGAATCTTATATAGCTTTATTTGTATATTTTTTTTATTCTAGTCTCATTTTGAACATTCTGGTGCCATTTGAACATTTTTAGTGTTCAAATTGCACCAATAGATTGGATGTGCTATGAAAGTGGGGCAAAAATCTTTGGCGGAGCTATGGGGGAGCACTGGCCATTCAAGCCCCCCCTGGCACCGCCCCTGCCTCTCAGTCAGGGGGTTGTGGGTTTGACTCTTGATCTCTCTGAGTGGAGTACGCATGTCCTCTTTGTGTTACTGCGGCAGAGTGGTTATCCTGTCTCCAAGTCTCAGTATAAGGAGGTTGTGGGTTAGCCTCCAGTCTAGATTTATAGTTTTAGTTGTATAAAGTATAAAAACGCCTTCTTTTTTAATGGATCAGACCTGGACTACTGAGGGATTACACAGACAGTTTTAACAAATATAAAAACGCCTTCTTCCATCAGTAAATATCATGTTACGTGTTTAGCTGTGTTTTTATGCTTTCTGATCCAGTTTAATTGGTGCATAAATGGTCCAAAAGTTGAAATTCTTTGACCCTGACACACCTCCTCTGCTTTGTGTTGGTTGAATAGAGTTAAAATGGGGGAAAGCTGGAGGACAGATGTGTAACTTGGCGAACGCAAATGACAAGTGAATAAAGCAGAGCACAAGTTTCATAAGAAATCGCATTCGAGGAAATGTCTACAAACCATCATAAATGTTCTGGACAGTCATCAGCTTCTGTACCATTAGAGAGAGCAGAGGGGCTAGAGAGAGAGTCCAGATCACAGTAGAGATAGAGAGAGAGCAGAGGGGCCAGAAAGAGAGAGTCCAGATCACTGTAGAGATAGAGAGAGAGCAGAGGGGCCAGAAAGAGAGAGTCCAGATCACTGTAGAGAGAGAGAGAGAGCAGAGGGGCCAGAAAGAGAGTTCAGACCACAGCAGAGAGAGAGAGAGAGCAGAGGGAGCAGAGAGAGAGTCCAGATCACTGTAAAGAGAGAGAGAGAGCAGAGGGAGCAAAAAAAGAGACCAGATCACAGTAGAGAGAAAGAGAGAGCACAGGGAGCAGAGAGAGAGTCCAGATCACAGTAGAGAGAGAGTCCAGATCACAGTAGAGAGAGGGAGCAGAGGGAGCAGAGAGAGAGCCCAGATCACAGTAGAGAGAGAGAGAGGATGGAAAGAAGACTGAACTCTCAGGATCCTCCCTTGGCCTGTTTTCCCTGTTGTCTCCCCCTCCCTTCTGTGTTGTCTTTCTCTCCTCACACCTGGGCGTCAGTTTACCTGACATGGCATCTGGCACATCTGGATCCAATTTCCCTTGTTACCTGCAGTAGGAGAAGCCTGGCTTTTCATCCACTCCTCGCCAAGTTCACTGTTGATACTTTTCCAGTTAGTAGATGCGTTTGGCTCCACAAAACCAGCTCTGCGTTTCTGCAGTACAATTGCTTTGTCCTGTGTCCAGGTGCTTCTGTTTTATTTTTGAAAGCTGCCTCCAACCTGTTTGCCTGGCTCCAACCTGTCTGCCTACCTGCCTCCAACCTGTCTGCTTACCTCCAACCTGTCTGCCTGCCTCCAACCTGTCTGCTTACCTCCAACCTGTCTGCCTGCCTCCAACCTGTCTGCTTACCTCCAACCTGTCTGCCTGCCTCCAACCTGTCTGCTTACCTCCAACCTGTCTGCCTGCCTCCAACCTGTCTGCTTACCTCCAACCTGTCTGCCTGCCTCCAACCTGTCTGCTTACCTCCAACCTGTCTGCCTGCCTCCAACCTGTCTGCTTACCTCCAACCTGTCTGCCTGCCTCCAACCTGTCTGCTTACCTCCAACCTGTCTGCCTGCCTCCAACCTGTCTGCTTACCTCCATCCTGCCTGCTTGCCTCCAACCTGTCTGCTTACCTCCAACCTGTCTGTCTGCCTGCCTACCTTCAACCTATCTGCCTGCCTCCAACCTGTCTGTCTGCCTTCAACCTGTCTGCTTACCTCCAACCTGTCTGTCTGCCTACCTGCCTCCATCTTGTCTGCCGGCCTCCAACCTGTCTGCTTACCTCCAGCCTGTCTGTCTGCCTACTTGGCTCCAACCTGTCTGCCTGCCTCCAACCTGTCTGCCGGCCTCCAACCTGTCTGCCGGCCTCCAACCTGTCTGCCGGCCTCCAACCTGTCTGCCGGCCTCCAACCTGTCTGCCGGCCTCCAACCTGTCTGCCGGCCTCCAACCTGTCTGCCGGCCTCCAACCTGTCTGCCTGCCTCTAACTTGTCTGCCTGCCTGCCTCCAATTATGATTAGATTAGCGATTTTAAGGAGAGGATTTTGTTCAAAGTGCACATTTTAAACACGCCCAGAAGAAACAAACAAACTAAAATGTAAGACTTACATTTCAGAACATGTTTGTACAGATCTAAACTACAGTCGTGGCAGTTTTTATGCTAACCCTGTGGAAAGTGGGGCAAAAAATAATATCCCTTCTCATGTACAGCTGAAGTTGTATTTAGAGTGATTCATATGTATCATGTATTCAAGACCTTGAAAATGACTGCTTCCCCTTAACCCCATGTGCAACGTGATGTCATTTGAGGGAGGTAACATTAAATTCAAAATACAAACAAAATGTGGTATTTTTCAAAGAAACACAAAAATGAGCCAAACTAAATCACATCTGAAGGAGCTGCAAGAAACACAAAAATCATTTCATATTGTCGACATAAAGCTCAAGTCACTTTAGACTTACTCACAGTGGGAAGAGGAACCACAACTTTTACTCAAGTAAGAGTACTGTTACACTGTACTATGTATTACTCAAGTAGGAGTAAAAATCTGGGGTCTGAAAAGTACTATTTCATGAAAAAGTTACTTGAATAAATGTAACTGAGTCCTACCCACCTGTGCTCTCAGTGACTGGAATGTGAGGCATGTCCCTGGTCACTGTTAGCTGAGTGTTAGCTTTAGCTTTAGCATATTTAAATGACACTTGTAATTAGCCCATTGAAAAGCGTGTCTCGTTCTGTCGCCCGAGGCTTGTCTGGTGTTGACATCTGAGTCTGTGTGGAGTAATTACATCATCAACATTTTCAGTTAGCACAGCGTTTAAAAAGCACCAGGCATCGCTCAAGTTTCAGAAGAACAACCAGGAAAGCCAGGTTAAATGATTAGCCTAAAAGCAGACCTGCAAAACGGACTTTTCAGAGTTTTTAACCATGTTCTAGCTGTTTCTTCTCACTGAGCCTCTGAAGTTGTATTTGGAGTGATTCATGTTTGAGTAATATTTAATCGCTTATTTTCAAAATGCCATTTTGCCGGTCAATTTCCCGTGTAGTCATTTTGGTACAAATGACAAAAAATGGGCTGCTCGCTAGTGTGATTTGCAGCTATCCGTAGGGGGCGCCGACAGCATGCGCTTTGTCAAACTTGTTTCTTTTATTAAGTCGTTTTAGATGAATATTGTGATTAAAAATGCGCAACTTATAACATAATGATCCAGAGGTGTCATAGATGATAAGTATAGAGCAGACACAGGCGCAACAGGTCTTCATTAATGTTAAACCAATGGAGATTTTAAAGATGCTAAAATACTTAGTGTTCATTCAAATGTTTCTGACACTATGGAGTGACAGGTGTGTTTGTCAGTATGTGACCCAGCAGATTATCAGGTTGTTCCACCTCTCTTTTGTTTACTTTTTAATGTTGTTTTGGCTAATTTACCACTGTGAGTTTTGCATTACTGACACAAAAATGGCAGTTATAGGGAGTATTATACCTCTGATGATGTAGACCAAGAAAACAAGGACTTAGCTGAGGCAAAAATGCTGTTTCTCTATTAATTAAGCCTATTTACATTAAAGGATGTAATGAACAGTTAGGAAATTACCAGTGGTGGAGTACAGATAATGTGTACACAAGAAGTACAGTTCCAGGGTTAAAATATATTTAATTACAAAAACAAACTGCTACCAAAGATGTACTTAAGTAACATTAAAAAACACGCATGAAAAATACTACTCAAAGTGACTTTTTAGATCAGTAATTTATACTAAACTTGATTGATTTAAGAGTTTTAAACGAATATGTATGTTTTCTGTGTTCTGGACCATTAAACTTATCTTTCTTGCCTGTGCCTAATTACGAGGACTTTATTTATTAAAAAAAAACAAAAACCAACAACAACAACAAAAATAAATAAAGACAAAAAAGAACAGTATTGTATTGTATTGTAATTGTATTGTCTGTGTAATCCCTCAGTCCAGGTCTGACCCAGAGTAAAAGAAACGTTCTGTTCTGTCACTGGACAAAATTTTCTCTGTTCATCCAAGAGGCTTCATCAGTTCTGGTCAGATTACAGGTGGACACTGCTTTATATCTGTCTGAAGGGAGGAGCTAACTACACTGAAGCTGACACACGTGTTTGTTCTGGCTAGCACAAGGAAAACAATAGTGCTAGCCAGTATGCTAATAGGTATGAGAGCTCCCATTAGGGGCCTGAACCATTATGCAAAATCTGACTCAGGCACAGTTCACACTTTGTGTAGCTCAAAGACCAACAAACAGAAACTATAAACAATAGGTGTGTTAGTTTCAGTGTAGTTAGCTCCTCCCTTTTACTATGTATTATTATTGTGAGCAGGCTCGCGGCTCCACCGATCTGACTCTGTCCCCATGGAGATGTTTAATACTGTGAAACACTCCAGGCAAAGCTATAACATCTCTGCGGAGAAAAGCAGGTAGAAGTATATATAAGTATATAGTGCACTCTTAGTTTATAATAGATACTAAATACTTTTTTTCTGCAGAGTTTCTTGTTGCCAGGGGAACCGTTTGTTGACAGGTCGAGCGTTCTCTACTGTCTCGCTCTGTCTTCGTCTGTCAGTTTGTGTCTAGACGCCTGACACGGCGCGTGTAATCTCACGTGAGCTTGTGTTGAAAGAAAGAGTGAAGAATTATGAGAGGAGCTGTAACAGTGAAGACTCCAGTGTCAGCAAGGCGTGTTTCAGGTATGTGCAGGGAACTAAGGTATGAAAAGGGGACTAAGGTATGAGCAGGGAACTAAGGTATGAACAGGGGTCCAAAGGTATGAGCAGGGAATTAAGGTATGAAAAGGGAACTAAGGTATGTGCAGGGAACTAAGGTATGAGCAGGGGACCAAGGTATGAACTGTCTGTATCCGTAAGTTTATGTAGATGTGAAACCTGTTCCCCCCTCACCTCACTTGACCTTTGTTCAGGCTCACTTGTGCTCTCTGATCTTCTTCTGTCACACCAAAGCTGGCACACTATCAGTAGATAGCATCTAGTGGTGGTTTGGGAGAATACAAGAGGGTCAGTTCGGCCAGTCTAATTACAGATGGTAGCTTTAAAGAGGATATTTCTGGTATTTAATGGTGCACTATTTGCCGTTTCTGGTGTAGGGTATGCAATCTGCTCATCATAGATTTTCCACAGTATGGCATTAAACCTACTCCACTGAGAACAGCAGGCGATCCCACCAGACCAAGTAACAGGTCAGCTCTGTGAAGAGATGACCCCACTTATAGTAAGAATGGATGTTTTCTGAGTTAATTCTGAGCAATAAAATCTTACAATGCAAGATAGAGAGGTTTAATGCCATACTGTATAAAAATCCAAGCAAAGCATTAACATCTCCATGGAGACAAGCAGGTGGAAACCCAGACAAGTTACACAGTGCACCTTTAAACCAGTCCATCGCCTTATCTATTTCATACTTTTGGCTACTTTGCTACTGTATTTCACAATTTTCAAGGTATAAAAGCACCACATGTGCCAGCAGAGGACACACTCGATCCCTGTGAGCAGTAAAACAGTTCAAATGAGGTTATAAACTATAACTGCTAATGCTAAAGCACTTTGATTTCTCACAGTGAATGATCGGTTTTACATTGGCTGGCGGGACAAAACTCAAATGTTGGTGTTTTCATAACAGTTGCAGTGCTTTGGGTGTAACTAAATAATGAAAGTCACTGATAGTAGAAGACACAGTGCAGACTTGGTCCATTAAACTCGCTGTATTTCATGTGTAACTCGCTGTATTTCATGTGTATAGACAGGTTTTTGTTGTGTTTGGAGGCAGAGGTGTGAATTATGCAGTTTATCTGAGTCTTTCTTCTCCAGACCCCACAGTGCAGTGCTCAGTCAGGCTTTCACTGGGACCTCTGGGAAATGGGAGTTGTAGTTTTGGCCGAATCATTTTGAGTGAGGGGCCATGTTGTGAAAAATCGATCTTTATGAGTTTTTAATCATCTTCTTCTTCTATTGGACAGGCTTTGCCAATAGTCCATTGTTCTTGGGGAGTGAAATTTGGGTTTTGAGACCACACTAGAGAGGGTCTGGCTGCAGATCCACTCTGCTAGCATCGCTTTTGGCTATAGCTTCATTACCACTCCATTCTACTTGGTTTCTATGTACAAAAATTGGCTTTTTGATGTTTTGCCTTGGATTTTTGTCTTTGGAAACATTATTATATATTTAACATACAAATTTTGCTGCACATTTTGACCCAAAAGACTTGTGTTTTCCCTTGTAAAGAAGCACCCTTTCTCCCATTGAACAACTAACAATATTTATGTTGTATATGCTGCACTTAATCTTATACTTTGTATTGTAGGTAGTTACACAGCTAAATAGTCATTTTCACCTAAATCAATAAGAGTTAAAGTTATGTTGTTGTTGTTTTTTTTTTTTTTTTGTTTGTTTTGTTTTTTTTGGTGCCTGTTGGAAATTCATTCCTAGCATTTGACCCATCCTTCAGTGTCTCTATGGACATGGTTAACCTGCTAACCACCACGTTCCAAACAGGAAGTGAGCATAGGCATACTTGGGGCTCCATCGACTCTGGCTCCAATTCACTTTCTATTGAAAAACTGTGGCCCCTCTCTCTGTAACTGCTGCTGTCAGACTCGTCATTTTGGTCATAAAATGTTCGAATTAACCTGCCCTACGTGATCCTGGGTTTTTTATTTCGCTATTGTGTCTGTAAATCAAGATATGAACATTAATAACAGACGAATCAGGCGCCTTCTTTCCCCAAGGGTGTTCCCGCTAGCGTTAGCGACAGATTTGATTGACAGCGTTGCGTGTGCCCGCTCCCTGCTAAGCCAGCGTTGTGGGCGGGAAGGGGTGTTACCTTCATCAGCCTCACACTGGATTATCTCTTTGGTTGCTCTGATACTCGCACTCAGAATTCCAAATATGGAACTTGGCTCCAAATTTATACGGACGAGCCTCAATGAGCTTCATTTGGCCTGAGCCAAACACTACAGGTGACGTCACACTCACTTAGTCCACTTCTTTATACAGTCTATCGTCTGAGGGTTAATCCTGCAACTGACCCATCCTTCACTGTCTCTGGTTTAAACCTGTCAGGAGCAGCGGGATCCATCTCCAGATCTTGAGCTAGTCTTGGTGAGGATTTGACTTGTTGTGCATGTTTTGGGTTGATTATAATAATAATTTGCCAATCTGCACCATCGACCCCTCCCACACACACCATATTCATACTATTTATACATTTTGATGGGAGAAACCATAGCGCGCCAGAGGAAACCAACCGAGACACAGAGAGAACATGCAAACTCCACACAGAAAGGCCCGGACAAAGACTAGCATAAGACCAGCTAACTGTTCAGTCTTCGCTGGCGACTCTCTCCCCCGGTACACGCTCCGGGCGGGACTCCGGATGTCCACTCTGGATGAGATTAAACTTTGGAAAAATCCTGGCTGTTATGTGTCAAATGCAGCTCCATAAATACCTCAAAGGTTCAGATCTGTGAATGTGTGGAGCCCAATGAAACCAGAGGAAGTCCCATAAAAGCTCCGATTCTTTCCTCAGATCAGCTCAGACAGGGACGGCCCGGTGACTCAGACTCTCCTCTGCAGTCCAGAGGATTCACTTTCTGATATATTTTCACCTTTGTTTTTTTTCTCCAGGACAACAGGTCAAATTGAGGCTTCTGAAGAGCACAAAACATTATTTCCACTGCACCGTGACGCAGAAGCAGCTGTCTGGGATAGTCTCATGCAGTTGTTTCCTTATAGTTCTCCAATCTCTACTATTACTATTGTTTCATACCTGATTTAGTCCTGACCATTAGTGATGGGACCATAGACTGTAGAAAGAAGTGGACTAAGTGAGTGTCACGTCACCCACAGCGTTCGGCTCAAGTCAAATGAAGCTCATCGGGGCTAGAGCAGTTTTAGCGGCGAATTTGGAGCCGAATTTCATATTTGAAATTTCGACCGCGAGTACATAGCAACGGAAAGAGCCAATCC